>JARYHS010012143.1:0-42277 GCA_031002005.1 Vandiemenella viatica
TGGGAAGCATTTTTATGTTTGAAGATCAACAAGAGTAAATACAGGTGCTCCTTGACAGACATTAACTTGCAATCATTTTAATAGGTACAGCCCCTCGATAACCTCCCCTTTCCACAAAATGGCCCCCGAGCTAAAACAATTGCTCACCCTCATAATATGACATCAATTCAAAACAGGAACAACACATTCCCTTGACTTGCTCCTCTTTCCATCTGATGCCATAGCAAGTGTCTATTTATCCACACGACACACATACTTCTCTTGAATGTTCCTTAGTTTCTCCTCTCTTTCTTAGGCTTGACCATCTGCTTGCTCTTCATATTTTATTGTTGACCATTTTTATACCTATGAAAGCTATTATTGTGTCTTTGCCATATTCATATTTTTATTCTCTCTCACCGTGCAAGTTGTTTCCATTCTCATTCATTATTTAAGTATGCTGGTTAACATTTATTTTTATCATTGGATCCATCAAAATAAGCTTACACATTGCTGGGAGCGTCATGTGATGAGTTTAGTCAGTCGGGAGCGAGACTCGAGAAGGAGTGGGCATGGTTGCCGGGAAGCACGTCGTGTTGTGTCCGGCTCCAACAAAGAAACGCGAAGTATCATATAATTAGTGCGGGATATTAAATAGTTGAGAACAGTAAAAGTATGCGGTGAAACAGGAAAAGATAGCCACTTCATTGTGATGAACAGTGTGGTGTAATCTCGCGTAATTAATAACTGTTGGTGGTCAAACTCATTATTGAGCTGTTGGAAGTGTTACAAATGGAAGAAACTGCATCTTTGGAAATATGAAGTGACGATATTAAAAATTCACGTCAGATTGTAAAGTGGTGGTCTCAGCAAACGTTTGTGACCATTAAAAGTGTTTGTTGTCTTGCAGCAGATTCTAACCTCTTATTTGAAAACTTGAAATATTTAACATTTTCCAACATTCCATTGGTGGCGACCAGGTCCGAACTTGCAATCTTCAAAAGTGTGTGTGTGTGTGTGCGTGCATAATGAATAATTAATGAATGTATCAATAACCACCTTTTTTATATGTACACCATATTTTGTAACTTACAACATCTCAAAGACAAGTGCTTTCCTTCCTCGCCTTTATAATCTTAACATCAATAAGATTCTAACCCCAGTTCCCCAACAAGAACAAAGAAGGCTATAAGTGGCCTTCTTAACGAATCCTAGACACAGTGTAAAATTACTGTTTAAGAGTTTCATTAAGTTCTATATATATACTAGCAAACTTCTTGGTGTTGCCCGGTAGAGTTGGCATTGATTTACCCATACACTATTTTCAATCACGCAGTGAGAAACGTGTACCAAGTTTCATACAATTCGTGCTATCCATTTCCGGAATTAAAGCAAACCTAGATTCACCTACACCTTACCATGAAAGGAGTGGGTTGAAGTTGATTTACCCGTACACTATTTTTATTTGTCAAAAGACATTCATGCGTATCAAACCGTTGATTTTGTACCAACAATTTCCAGTACTAAACTAAATGGTATTTAGCAGCACAGTTCTAAAGAATGGGGTGGTTTGGATGCTTTGATATGGAATGTCAGTTTTCGTTTTAGTCCAGGCTACATTTCAACCTAATTACATTTGCTAATGTTGCTACTTGAAAATCCAACAGACCATACAGGCATTAATATATACCACGTACATAAAAATTAATAATGTCTTTTTATTCTGGCATTGCACAGAAAATACAGATTTTGGATGGATTTTCAGAATCTGAAAGCTTTGAGTCAAAGCTAAAATTTAAAGTATGTCTTAATACGTTAAGGCACATTTATTTTACAAATAATCTAGCATTACCTGAAACCTGTGAAATCGAATTTAACTGAGTTTTCACAGTGTCAAACATTAGATATGTCTCATTATGCTGACTCATCTGCCACTCGAGCTAAAAAATTATCATGGTACTAGCTGCGTTATCTGGCACTGGAATTCAAAATTAAAATATATATTCCGCACTTGTAAAAATATTCTTTACTTTTGATTTATTTCAGAGATTTATGAACTACAGTGCCATTTTATTGTGAACAGAATGCTAAAGACAGTTGCCAGAGACATTGTAGTTGTGCTGACAGAGATTATGATCAAAGAAAATCCCTGTTGCTTTTCATTAATAGTTTCTCGCATTCAATACGGCCATCTATGGCATTTAAAAAGTGAATATCCCGAATTAAATTAAAAAGAATACTTCAAGTTCTGTTTAATTTGCAATATAGTTATTATTGTAAAGTTATCTTATTGCTTTTTTCAAATGCTATGGTCAGAGACATTGTAGTTGTGTGTTTAGTGTGAAGTATGCAGCATCTAATCTTTCCATCTTTGGGTCTTGTCACCACACATTCAGAATTTCATTTAATTCTCCTGCATTATGTAACGTTGAAACATAAGACATGTCAAATAACTGAATTGAGATTCTAAGCTTTGAAATGGTGAGAACCCCATCGAAATCGGCTCAGTAATTTATAAGTCAAATGTATCCGGTTTTGTATATATATATATATAAGGATAGGAAAATATGACCCGACACTTACCACAGATAAAGGTGGCTGGGAATGACGAACAAAAAGAGAACAAATAAAAGAAACGCACAATATTTCAGTGTATAGCCTTATTCTTGCAAAAGTGAGACACCAGGCAGAGCCAGACATGTACAAGACAATGACTCGACTTCCTCTATCAATAGAATTCATTTCAAGTACCTTTTTATAATGGCCCAACTTTTACCTCATTCACATTCCACTCACAACAGCTATTAAAAACCAGACAACAGCAGCATTCCAGCTATAAAACATCTTGAAAATCACTGCCTAAATAATTATTTGTGATGAATTAATAACAAATACTGCAAAAGTTAAATAAAAAATAGTGAAACTATTACAGGCTAATAATAAAGACTCTTAACGGTGTTAAAACTATCAGAAATAAATTTAATGTGAGTAATATAAAGTCATTTTGGTAGGAATTTGGTAAGTTTGGGTGTATGCACACTGACTTCCTTCCCATTACTTATCTCTTTACATTAATAAAGTTTTATAAGGTAATTTGATTGATGTATTTTGATTTCAGGTACGTTCAACAGAAAGACATGTTTGTCCAGTTTGTCATAGTCGCCTGAACTCGGAAGAAGCTGTAAAGGAGCATTTATTGTTATCACATGTGCCAAGCACTAAAATTGCATGTGATGTAAAGAGCACTAGGTATGTTGAATTCATTTTTTTTAACTGCTTGGTTACAACAGTACTAATTGCTCATGTAAACCATCTTTTTTTTCTTTAGTATGTTGTATCAGAACAACACACAGTCAGATATTTTTATTTTTAGTTATGTACAGTTGTTATTGATTCTCTTTTTTTATATCAGACTTATCATTGACATTTAATGTTGAAGTTTCTAATAATTTATTTATTTTTTGTATTTTAAGTATGCTTCTTACTTGCTGCTATGCAATTTATGACTCTCAGTATCCATAGTTGTTAATTATTCTTAGTTTTTCATTTGTATATTTTTATAAAGGAAAATACTAAAATAAAGTTGAGTCACCAAAAGAATAGCTCTGACGCTGCATTTGTACAAGAATTTTTGAAAAATGTAATATATATATATTCCACAAATCATGTTGCATGAATACTGTATATGTTGCAAACATAAGTAATGTCCTGTGTTGTCATATGCCTTTTCTCATCTCACCCATATTACTTGTGTGTTGGAATGTGTAATATAACATTTTTTCAGCTATGATATTAGATCAAACCTCGAGCTAAGGGAATCCATGGAAGAGAGACTTGGGTCATCAAGACTTCGATGGTTTGCGCATGTCAAGAGAATGATTAGTACAAAACTACCAAAAACTTATTTGGAAAAAAAGGTTAGTGGGCAAAAGACCAGTGGGAAGCCCAAGAAGAAGATGGACAGACCAACTGAAGGAGGACATAGAGAGAAGAGGCTGGAATTGGGAATAGATCATGGACAGAAAAACTTTTCTGGATAGGAGACAGTGGAAGATGATCATTTACAACAACCAAGGCTCGTAAACCACACCCGGGAAACTGGAGATGGTCCCCAACGATAATGATGGCCACCTCAAAAATAGTTTAAAGAGTAACCAATAGCAATCCATTTCAGAAGTATTTTCCAGTAATTTAAGAGTAAGAAAGCATGTTAGGAGGAAAGGTTTAATCTAATTCGAAAGTCATGAAAAATTTTATATAAAGAGGATTACCTTTTTTTTTTTTTTTTTTTTTTTTTTTTTTTTTTACCACATTCATTTTCAGAAGTGTAAAAATTATGATTCGGATTAAGTCTGACACTTATGAGCTAGAAAATTTTATAAAGAGAGATGCCGAATTTCCAACCATGTTGGAGAAGTTGCATCAGATGAGCTTTTTTGATGATAGAAATCATAATTTTCAAGTTACAGTAGTGATTAATAGCTTAAAATTTTCAGAACAAAAAGAGATAACAACATATGAAAAAATAGAGACAATAGCTAAAAGAAAAGTAGGTTTTTTAGACGGAAAAATAGAAATCTATGGATTATACAGTTTTAAAATTTGTGGAATTATGCTACTGGCAGTGAAGAAAGTACATTAAAGTTAAAGAAGAATTTTCACTGAGTACGTAGCTATCTTGTTTTTTGATTCCAGTAATATTTAGGCCTTTAAAGTGAATTTAAAGTTTGTCAAGTAATGTTGTTGACGTCACACAATGGAAACAATGTATCGACATTAGGTTTAAACATCATAAAGAAATCTATATGAAGGAGCTACAGTAGCAATTAAATAACATAAGCATTATATTGGAAATAAAATTTGATGAAGATTGACACTTGTTTCAGATCGATAGGAGTAATACTTTTGGAAATATTTAACATCAAAGTTTTGATAAAATTGCATCATATCAAAAAAAATTGGTTTTCACTATGAAATACAGCAGGGACAGTATTATATCATATATCAAAAGTTGAGGAATTTTTTGTAGAATCATTTGAATTTAGTATCAGATCACAAGTTTAAGAATTTTAGGAGTAATGATAAATTCAAGGCTTTTTCAACTTTACGATTTTTTATCTTGAGAACTACAACATGTAGAAGACATAAAATAACATTTAGATGTCAATCTACCACATATCAAAATTTCAGAACAATCAGAGCAAAAATAAGGTTGCCCTTTATCAGTCCAAAGTCCACCCTGACATAATTTTTAGCTAAATGCATAAAAGGAAGGGCAGAGACAAGGAAACTGGGCATTGTTTGAGCAGACATGGTTCAGTGAGGACGGGTGTGTAGGATGCTGAGCAATGTAATAAAACTATGAGTAGTTGAGGAACAGTGTTGCTGGTCAACGTGATGGAGGTTATAATTTTCACCACTATCTAGGGGGTTAGCTGGAAGTTGCTTACCATGTGACAATGTCTAACCTGTAATCATTTAAATTGTGAATCAAAGTCTGGTGCTTTTTCTAAAATTCTCTGGTACTGCTTAATGTAGAAGAACTTTTCTGACTATATCATTTTAAAATCCATCAGGATGCCTACAGTGTATTTATTTTGGACATATCTTCAACTGTTGGGGTACAAAAATGGTTTGGCAACCACGAAGATTCTTTAAGGGACCAGGCACGGTACGGTTATAGTTCAAAGAATCATGTTATACATCAATCCCCTAGCAGCACCTTTGTGTTTCAACAAATGCATTATTAAAAGGAAATTAAAGCACTATTAAACATGTTGTTTATTTCGAAGTTATTCTATAATGCTGAGAACAATAACTCGGTGGATACATTTATCCCATCAGATATTTTGTATTGTCACAATAAAGTGATTTATCTAAATAGCAAACTCACCAGTGTAGTTTTGAATGTTAAAGTGGCACCGTGTGTAGTGTCACAGTTAAGTGATTGATCAAAACACCATATTGGGTGAACAATAATTATGCTGTCCCACATGTGTACCTTTATTTCCGACGTATACTATTTGTGAAATGATGTTCTGTTTTTGAATGCCCAAGAATCAAGCACAATCTGTTATGCTATTTAAATGTGCAGCATTTTGCAAAACTTGAAATAAATAAGGGTGATAGAAAGGGTATTACTTTTTTTCTGATTAAATGGCACATCTTATTTAGTTTTTGAAGTGCAAGGATAATTTTGGAATACTGATTAATTTTAATTTCCGTGGTGGCTAGCTAGCATACATATCATTATGTAAGTGGGTGATTCAGAAACTAGTAGGCAAACCATAATTTTTTGCATGCCGCAATGAGTTTTCAATGCCCTGCTGCTGTTGCATTGGCTGAGTCAACATCAGCGGTATCTGATAATGAAGAAAAGCACTTTGTGATAATGTCGACTGTTTGGCCTCACAGTACAAGTTGTTCTGGAAAAGACTTCTCACTTTTTTATTACAAAAGGGCTGTAACACTTCATTGTCACCATGTTGTGACGCTGTAGTAACAGCCCTGCAGTTGATAGCATTCACCACAGCAATAGTGGCTATTGAGAAAAATTCTCATATCTGTTGCTTCTTATATCACTCTTCTGCCCAAAATCTCCCATTTTTCTCCTGTAAGTCTGTGTAGTGACCTGCGATGAACCTGGCCAGCCAAGCAGAGATGAAGCCAAGGTTCGATGAGAGGACTGAGCGGGTGGGTAAGGATCAGGCATAGAAGTCAATCTGGGATTGGATTGAGACATTCGTGGTAGGATGATCAGGGTGAAATGACTTTGTAACCAAGTAGTATGTACTATTTACTGTCACTACACAGTGTGATTATGGTGCTGTACAGGATTTCCAAGTTATATGCACTAGGATTACTGCTGATGTCTGATTACAATGTAAGGTGCTCTTGCACTAGCTTCCGACAATACTGTTTTGACATTCTGGAATGCTGACATATGCTTGATTGTATTATAACTGCGCAAGTATGACTTTTACAATGAGAACGGCTAGTGCGGCTGCAGCCAATTATCTGTCCCCAATTAACCCCAGCTATAGAGTATATGGAGGAATCCAGGCTCCCAATCTATGATACAATGATGGCTTTCCACTTCCAACCATATAACCCCATATTAGAGCCAATCTGTTAGGCACTGTTCGTCTTCTTCATATGTGGTGGCCACAGCTGCTGGAGGGCGACTCTGCGTTCTCTCTGCTAGAACTGCTGCTGGCTCCTACTGAATGACAGACATGTCACTCATCGATGCCTGTGCCAAAGGTTTTTAACACAACATCCCACAATATTACTAAATGTAGCCCAGTGATGAGACCTAGCAATGCGGCCATTTGCCCTACTTTGATTGACCATTGCGCACTTTTTACCAGCTATTAGCACTCCAAATCCCAGGTCAATGCTTCTGTCTGGTTTCTTAACTTGCAAATTTGCCATTCTCATTTTGTACTTATAAAATACATAGCTTTTAGGAAAAAGAGCCATCTGCTTCACTAAATCTCTTTGGTACTTACACTTTGCTGGGTTTAGACAGTGGAAAGAGAACAAGTGTGAGTGTTCAAGGGTCTCCCTTTCGACATCTCGTGGCAGCAACAATGCTTCTACAAATCATTGGTTTCTAGAAGTGAAACAGATTTGAAAAGATATGGCATGGGCATTAGCAAGTAGAATATTGAGTTGCTGGTGATAAGGAGTGAGTAGACACTGTAAATTTATCCTATGATTGAATGGTATGGAGAAAGTTAAGAATTTTTATAAAGTTTGACAGAAAGCGGAAAATAGCAAAATAAAATAACTAGCAGGCTACAGGGAAGGAGTGGGGGTGGGAGGGGGGGCATTTCTGCCAAGGTATTAAGCCTCAGTAGTGGTTAAAAGAATACCTAGGAAAGCCAGAATGGTAATGTTTAAATCCTGATACATTCCTGTAGTATAGCTATAGATGTGTATGATGACAAAGGAGCTGAAATGGGATGCATGCTGAAAAGATGAAATATCTAATCATTTGTCAATCATCTTCAATGCTTCACCTTTTCTTGCACAGAAATATCTTCTGTCTTTCCTATTTCAGATTGTAATTTACCTGTGCCTTTGACCATTTGCTGTCTTCTGTGGGTGTTATATTTCTTCCTGTATCTAATCATTTCCTTGTTTAGATTAAAAAATTTCAATTGCTCTCTTATTTGTTCATTTCTTTTATCTAGTAAAGTGTACCCAACAATGGCTCTCATCTCAGCTTCTTCTCTCTGCTTTATTTGTTGTTTACTCAGTCTCCATGATTTGCACCCATATAGTAATGTTGGTGCAGCCATCACTTTTCGAAAATTCAGTATTATACCCTGTTTGATGTTCCTAAAATTTCTTTTGATTATGTCACACAGGTATTGAAATATCTATATTTTGGTAATGCTATCTTTATTGCTGGTGAATGCCCCAGGTCCAGTCCCACCACTCAGGGTGCCTAAATGAAGTCAAACGCAAGTTTTAAATTCTGCACCTATAATTTTGAACGTTTTTGCATTAACATTTTCTGACTTTATATTTTTTTAAAGTTTAAAGTAAAAAAAAAAATTGTCATGGTAGGGCTAAGAACATTTACCCGAGGTCTGAGAATACTACTAGTGCTGGTCCTAAGTGCAGGTGAAGTGAATTTGATCAAAGAGATATTTATTAACTTGATTAATTGCCAAAGCTAAATACTGCAGTGCTGTAGTGACACAAACCATGACAAATAAATAATATTTCAGGTACTCTCTTTAACAATTCTTACAGTAGTGTTCACTGTTAAACTTATCACGTGTCTTGCATAGTCTAGTAAACAATTAAGATATCGTATAAAATATCATTTATTTATTATATGTATTCCTTTTTTATAGAATCATTGCACTCCTGCCATCAGATGTAGTAGGTTATGGGTTTACTTTCTCCATTCTAATTTATTTTGCGTAACTGTTGTGTTTCCTGTTGCATTATTTTGTTCATAAGCGCATAGAAACATTTAATTACAAGACAGTTAGAGATTTCATTTGTTTTATTTCACATTAAAAGTTAACCTTTCCTAGAGGAAAGTCTGTTGCAATGCTGTGTTAGCATGTTTAATTCAGTTAGTGTATTCCTTTAAATTAGTACTGACAAATTTAAAAAATAGAAATCTGTATTTCAGAAATGTAGAAGAAAAAAAGGAGGTTCCAAGGATTCTTGTGAGAAAACGTGGTTATTCAAAGGTCCACAAGGTGTCCTGGAGTATATCTCTAGAACAAAAAGGCTATGTGACTTGCCTTTTCCAAAACTGCAATTTTATTGCTCTCTCCATGGAAGAAATGATGAAACATTATGGAATTTGTAATGGTGTAAGTATTAAGACCTGTTCTCCCTTTCCCCAAGTCGTACAAACATAATTTTATAATTTAGCCATCAGGAAATTTTCTCTGATTAAAAATGTGAGCCTGAGTTACTATAGCATCCTCAGTAGGAAATGATTAGCTTTTAGTTTTAAAATCTGTAATATAGTTCTTTCCACTTTTTTACACAAATAAACTGTCAAACCAGTTGTTACGTAATTGGTGCTCTTTGGGGGTTTAATTATATATGAAGTTGTAGCAGTATTGAAGCCAAGTGATGATCCACAATTTTCAGTTCCTTCACCTATAGCTTCTTAATTTTAGTAAAAGATTGGAAGGCCATCAGGTCGCCAGCCTGGTTAGCTATGCTATATGGATAATTGAATCAATCACAGTCAAAGGATACATATATGAAGCAGATCAAAACACTTACACTTACGCCGGCATTGAAATTTTATTACATCACCTAAAAGGAAACCACCAGACCCTATATCTAGATTTTGTCACCAAAGAATGCAGGTTTTGATTATAAATGGGTAGGAAACAGTGAATAGTAGCCCTGTTATTGTTCATCAAACAGTTTAAACGGTGCTGTACTATAGCAGTTCACAAAATCAGTCTACAACAGGTGATGTTCTTTAAAACCAGCATACTAACATGTCCACCAGTCCACAAAATACTGTTTCACTGTTCACACAATATCTTATTCAGCGTAACAATGATAATACCTTGACAGTGAATCGTTACAGTCCACATGTTAAACACACGCGATTACTGACCATCTTAGTAACTTCACTAACTGCCTGAATGTAACACTCCACGCTAGCCGGCTGCTCAACTCCAGAGACATTTTAAACATATCTGCGATCTCATATGTATCTACCAACTTTCAAAATATACATAATGTTGACAGTTTTGTAACACAGTCTTAGAATTTCGCATAACGAAATTAGTTGCCGAGATAGCGGGTTCAGTTGAAGTATATGGGACCACCCTTTTAAATTCATTTTTATAGTAAACTTTGATAATATTTCCCAGTAATATGTCTTATATAAGTATTTATTCAAGGATAAGCAGTAAATTCAATAGTTAAATTCATTTAAACAGCTGTTCAGAAACTTAACCTCAGATATGAATATGTAGTATTTGACTTTCATTTAGTTTCACTAAATCAATTTATTTCGTTAGTTTAAAAGATGTTTAGGTAGATATATAGCCAGTAGATGATTAGTTTTGTTGTTAAAAGATCTTACTTAGAGTCTGACTATGTTTGAAAGTGATTTGCCAGTTTAGAATTTTATCACGTAATTTTCCACTCCAAACACGAAGTATTTAGCTATCAGAAAAACAGTTAGGAAATCAAGTGATAGAGAGAAAGCATCATAATTTCGATTGAAATAACATATTAAAATTTTAGAAAGATTCATGCAGTCTAAAGATCGTTTTTGAATGAAATTTGATATAGCCAGACATGTGATTTAGGTAAAAGTCCGATATTTCAGTCTTTTTCGGGGATCCATGAAAAGAAATTATATTCAGAGTAAAGTTTATTTAAAAATAAAAACTTCTGAAAAAGATTTATTTCAAAATATTAAAGCATTTAATATTAATAAAATAAAATAGGTTTTGGCGCGAGTAAGCGTTTGAACGGAATGATGCAATGGCTCGACATTCGCCGAGAGCGATATTTATAAAAAATTCGTAATAAATCGGGGAATAGACTTAGCGATTCCAAATTTTTACAGTAATAGTTTTTCATTAGGGAAATTTGTTTAGAGGTATTTTCAAGTTGATATTCGAAATATTTCAAGACATTAAATTTTATTTTCCAGTTTTAGACCACTTTCAGAAATAGGTAAAATTCTTTATTTAACATCGGAGTATAGATGAGCAATAGGGGAATAGAATTAAATTTGTTTCAGCTCAATAGAAGCAATATTTCGGAAGTTATGGCAATCACATCTTTACGACTCTTTTCTGGCTAAACTATTAAAGTAACAAAATTTTTTATAATAACTTAATTTGACGTTCGTAATAATATCTTGCTACTATCAAAATTTCAGAAAGCTAGGATTATTTTTACTGTCATGGTCAAATTAGATTTCGCAACAGTTGTCAGAGACTGATCAGCTATCGCATCAAATCCTTGGGAAAGTCAGACAAGGAAGTTCACACGGTCCGATCCTATAAATATATCCCCTCCACAGCCTAAGCGCCCATTCTAGAAGCAGCAGTTGGTCAGTGTAGGCGCGTTATGTCGGGTGGCTAGCTCTGGGCTCGTGGCGCGGCAAACTGTTAGTTTGTTCAACATCAAGCAGAAATTTTATCAGCATGGGGAAGTTTTATTCTGAAGGTTCATGTAGTTGAGAAGCAATAGTAGCGTGGGGTTACGGTCGTGCTCGAGTGGTCAGTCAAATCTGTAAATTAAATTTGGAAAAGTTGTCTGAATGCCTGTGCAGTACTTTGACTTTGTAACGTTTTGAAGAATATACTCATCATATCAGAAGTGAACTTTTATCATTGAACTTTAACCTTTTCCTTAGTTTCTGGTAAAAATTACGGTGGCGACTGTGTAAAGAACTTAGTACTGCAATTCATTAGGTTAGCACGATCAGAGTTAAGACCCAGCTTGTGCAGAACCCCACTGCAAGCTAGCGTCTTACATTTTGTTACACAGTCTTAGATTGAAAACTTTGTAGTAAATTATTATTTTGTCATGGAGACATAGCATTTACCACCCTAAATACTAAATGCAAGCTAGAAAATATTCAGTTTAAGTTTTTCCTGATCATACTATATGATGTCATTGTTAAATATTATCCAGTCTGTTGGCATTTTTAATATGTTTGGAAACAAACAATTTAAAAATGAAAAGTTACCCTTTTTAAAGGTTTAAATTTGTTTATTGTATTAGCAAACTGATTTGTATGATTACAATAATAAGGCAGTGATAACCTCAATATCAGTGTGCCCTAAAACCCAACAACAACAAATATAAATTATTATTATTATTCTCGTATCAAAAACATCAAAATACACAGTTAAATACATTGTGCAAATCAACAACTTTAAACACACTTAGCCCAGTACTTCGCAACCTCAATCGCATTGTGTGTTGCTTGAAACAGGTCTTCGTTGTTGCAGGATGATGGGCACATGCACTCGAGCATATGATTCATAGTTTGGTCTTTTCCACATTCGCACTTAATACCGGTAGTATCAGTATAACCCCATCTCATTAGCTTTTCCTTGGACCTGCCCACTCCTGTTCGCAATTGATTTAAAGACCGCCAGACGTTTCAGTCTTCTTCATGACCAGGTGGCAAGCGCTCTGCGACTGTCAGTGGTCCCAAGATCTTGGGAACCCTCATTTTCCATAACTGTACTCTTGCCTTTTCAGGTGACCATCCAATTAGTTCCCATGATGTTCTGAGGAAGCTTTTCCTGGATTTGAGTCTTTGAGCTGGCGGTATATGGCCGTGCAGTGGATGAGCGCTTTCCCGTTTTACTTTGGTCCTCTCCTTGTTCGCAGCCACTTCTCTCCAGATACTGGGTGGTGCAATGCCCGAAAGCTGGTAAAGCCTATCAACTGGGGTAGGCTTTAAACAACCTGTCACTAGCCTACAGGTGTTACATCCACCTGTTTGGTATGAGATGATGAGTACCAAACTGGGCATGCATATTCTGCAACAGAATAACAAAGGGCCATTGCCGATGTACGTATAGTTTGTGGTTGACTGCCCCACTGTGATCCAACTAATTTGCGCAGTAAGTTGTTTCTTGTAGCGATCTTCATTTTGCAATTCATGCAGTGCTTCTTATATGTGAGGGTTCTGTCGAGTGTCACTTCCAGATATTTTGGGGTGTTACATGTCTGCAGTTCGATACCTGACCAGATTACTTTTAACTTACGCTGAGCTTTCCTATTTTTTTAGGTGAAAGGCACACATTTCAGTTTTTGAAGGGTTGGGTCTTAAGTGATTTTCCCTATAACAGACAAATTTCTTTCTACAACTTCAAGTTTTGTGCTCTCTGAGGCTAGAGCTAGGTCATCAGCATACACGAAGCTCCTGGTAGCTGGATTTAACGGGAGATCGTTTGTATAAATGTTGAAAAGTATTGGAGCCATTACACTACCTTGAGGTAGACCATTCTTTTGTACCCTCCATCGACTGCGCTGTCCTTGAAAGTCAACGAAAAACCTACGCTTCTGAAGAAGAGTAGCGATGAGCTTGGTTAATCCGGTGGTCTTTATCAGACTGTAGACCTTGTCAAGTAATAGTTGGTGGTTAACAGTATTGTATGCTGCTGACAGGTCCACAAAGACCACGCCCGTGGCTTTACGGGTCTCAAATCCATCATCTATAAACTGTTTTAGGTTCAGTAGTTGCCCAGTACAACTTTTGCCAGGACGAAAGACAGCTTGTTGTGGAATAAGTTTTGGATCAACCACAGGCTGGATACGATTCAGAATTAATTGTTCAAATATTTTGTAGAGATGACACAAGAGTGCTATAGGTCTAAAATCTTTAGGATTGTTTCCTTCTTTTCCAGGTTTCAGCAGCGCAATGACTCTCGTCTTCCGCCATACCTTCGGAATTTGATATGAGCTCATACATTTGTTAAAAAGCTGTAGAACTCATTCTTTGGTTTTATATCTAAGACAATCAGCAAAGACAATGATTTTTTTTTTCCTATGGCTTTACACCTTGTCAATGTTGAGGTAATGAGAGGTGGGAAAGGCCTGGGGGCAAAGAATGGGAAGGAATTTGAATGCGATGCCAGAACTTTAACCCACCACGCTTGATAAAAGGCAGTGCTGAAGATAAAGACAATGCCAGTTCACTACAGGCCTCCTTAGACTGGTGATTTGACACAGTTGTAGATTGGAGAGTCTGGTGTACACTACTTGTGAAGTATAGCTTCAGACTGTCCATGGCTTGTTTCTGCTCAGTTTAGTTGGCACCATATAACACTGGGCATTAGAGGTACTGGAAGTTGTTGGGTGAAGTCATTGAGATAGATTGGACTTTAATGGGAATTGGTTATCATTCTTCATTCCACATTTTACTTACTTTAAAGTTATGAGTATTCCAAATGATTTTTTTGTCTTCAAACAGAAGAGTAAATTGGTAGTTGCCGGGAGTCATCGGAGTTATACTTGCCCATTTATGTTCTCTTCCAACATGTGGTGAAATTGCTAGTTTTTATGGTCATGCCACAGGATTATATCTTAAAGTATCTGTTAAATTCTGTATTATCAAGGCCATGGCCAAATTCCTTCTTGTTCCTTGCCCTCAGTCTTTCCTGCCTTTTAATGGCCTCAATTTCAATGAATCGTAAAGCCGTAAGAAAAAATTATATACCATCAACTTTGTTCAGATGGCTGCTTGTGTAGCAATTCTGAACAGTATTTGTTTAGCTTATCATACATATTGAATTACAGAACAACTCAATGCCTATGGGCGCCAGGAGGGGGGGAGGGGTGCACTTGCACCCCCTTGCTATGAAAGAAAATACTCAGAAAAAGATTAAGAAACAAAAATTTTACAATTAAACTCACTGTTTGAATAATAAGTTAGAGCGCTAAGGTTGTTGTCAAAATTTGTTCAACACTTTGTCAATTAATTCAGTATCCTTAGTTAATTAGTAATAAGTGTCATATATATTATGTATAAAAAAAGATAGAAATGCACCTCCCTTAAAGTAATCCTGCCAGCGCCCGTGTCAATGCCTGTATGAAAACATCTTAAACAAACATTTATTTTATAGCACTCACTTGCATTCAGGAAATTAGTCACTTCTCTTGCATATGGCCTGATAGGATATTAACAGAAAGTGTAATTAATTGTTCACCACAGTAATATTCTGTAGAGGTAGCTCTTCCTCATTTGAAAAACTATTTCGTACATTTTCTGTTGGTTAGCACATATTTGATTTATATATAGATTTCCAAATCTGGTGAGGAAGCTTTAATCCTGGCAGTTGCTGATTGATAAATGGAAGACCGTTACTGTTGCCAGATAATTTCACAATGCAGTCCTCATTCTAAGCTTTGTGTAGATCAAAACTCCCACAGTGAGTTGGTGATGTGGGATGTTTGGATTGATGTCTGGCTCTTTGGATATGATTACCATCCAACTGGGTAAGAAGTTTATACGTTACTTATTATGTTGGTGTACTCCATAGCAAGGGTGTTTTCACTCTGTAAATGTGCTGGAACTATATGGCAGACAGTGTAAACTACCTTAAAATTTTGCAAATTCTGATAATGATGTTTGTTTACGATAGAACGGACATAAGTGAACCATCCGATACCACAGCCTTAGAGCCATTTACTTGCTAATTTAACAAACAAATTAAACTAAACAGTAGATAGAGATAATAGATCAACTTTAAATGGTAAAATTCACATTCTAAACCTACCTAAACAGCTGTAGGAGGATATAATTCATCACGGTAAATACAATATTTTGTTACGATGTAATTCCACTATAATCCAACATTTTTCTTCAATCTGTAAGTTCTTCATAATAATAAAGTCTAAAGATAATAAATTTTGCTATAAAGAAACCATAATAAAGAGTTTAATGACTTTAAAAACCTAAAAAGGTGGTGTAGTAATTTATTACGTAAATATGCACTATAACATTCAAGAAATCGGCTGTTAAAAGTGATATAAGAAGTCAGCAGATAGCACGAGACAAATGTAAATTCAGCGGAAGAAAACACCTTCAAAATATACAACAGCCTTTTTTGAGAAACGTGTAGTGTTGGAATTAAAATGAAAGAAAGCAGTGATATTTTTCATATGGCCGACTGCAAATTACACAAACAAACAGGATACAAATTTAAAAAACTAATTATAAATCAGATAAAGCAGCTAGAGACTAGAAAAAGAGGTTTTTAGGTACTGAGTGTGTAGGGTGAAAGGTTAACGTTCTGGCCTCGCATTCGGGAGGACGCTGGTTCAAATCCCCGTCCAGGCATCCAGTTTTGGGTTTTCCATGGTTTCCCCAGATCACTCCAGGCGAATGCCGGGATGCTTCCTCCAAAAAGGCCATGGCCAAATTCCTTCCCGTTCCTTGTCCCCAGTCCCATCCCGCCTTAATGACCTTAGCTATCAACAAGGTGTAAAAAAAAAAAAAAAAAGAAGTAGCTCTTTAGGTATTTGAGAACCTGTAGAATCCTTTAAAATGTTTTAAAGTCACTATAATATTATTAGCAGGGTCGAAACTGTCAAAATTTACTTTGTATCCAGAAAAATAAACAGGTCATATTTGGTATCAGAAGAAAGATAATTTCATTAGAAGCTGTATAAACTGTGTTTCAAACTTGTAACTTTAAAGCTGCAGAAGTTATTAACAGATTTTGTGACATCACTAAATGACTTTTTACAGAAATTCATTATATATACAGAAGAATTTATAATGATCAAATTTGTTAATTACCGTAACATCTAGTTACTGTTAAAGTTTTAGAACTGTAGAAGCTTTGTGAGCCAAGAATGAAGAACTTTTTTGGGAAGTCGGAAGAAAATGACGAGGTTTTTACCCAAGTTGAACTTCACCCCTGCGTGGGGATACATGAAACTATATTTCCGTTTTGTCTTTTGGCAGTGGTCACTCAGAGTGTTAAGGTGGTAGGTCGGTGGAGTGCATCACACTCAAGACAAGTTGTGTGTGAGTAGACACCCTGTGCACGGTTCTGCCATTAGAGAATTTTGGTAGCTCAATTGAACTTTTTAACTGACATGTGCTTTTAAATTTTCATAACGGGGTTTGGTCTGGTCTGTTCACATTTCACTACTTGCATTCTAAAAACTTGGTTAAGAATTTCTGATTTCCTTCAGTTGTTTTGAACTTGTAAATTTATTCAAGAACTAGCTGTCGGTTTCAATGCAATATTCTTGCAGTTAATTTTTTGCACCTAGTTAATTATACGGAATTGTTATTACATATTGCTCATTACCTTCATTTTATGGTGTTCTACATAGTTTGTTTGCAGTTCACATGGCAAGACAATAATAACTTATACTGAATTAATGACGACAGAAGTATTGGAACAAATTAAAAATAAATTAGGGATCCCAAAAACTTTTGCTATATCATGTAATATCAATTTTATACCTGGTCCAGGCACAATTCAGCACAATAAATATGGAACTACTTCCATCCGCATGAAGTAATACCTTCAGTAAGATAGATAGTACTTATGAAAGCAGTTTAAATGGTTTAAAAACTGATTTGAGAGTGAATTATGCTGTAACAAAATGTGCCAGTTATGATTCTGGTCAACTTAATCACAATCTCCACTAATATTGCATCCGAAAATCACAGCTTCTGTTAGCCTCGTATGAATAAACGGCAGGTATCGCCAATGGTGTTAGAAGGAATTTATTCTGGAAAAGCTTGTAAGGAAAAAACACATAGCGATCATTTTTAACGATATTTTTCGTGATATGAGTACCATACTGTGGTTAGATTATCAGAGTATTTGGCTATGATTTATTTAAATAAATGCATTTTACTTTAAATGACGGAAAGTATAATATAAAAAACGGGTAACTGTCATTTATATGAGTGATACATTTCGCCATTCGTACATTTCGTGTAAACTTTCTCTGGGTTTTTAATAAACTTCATTGTTTCTTATCATCTGCAAAAAAAAAAAAAAAAAAAAATCTTAGGTTATGTTTTAACCTAGTACTTATAACTGTTACAGATAATATAACATAAACATTGAATACCATTCTCCTTACATGGGTTTCTGCATCAAATTATTGTAAATAAACAAAAAGCAACATGTAAATTTAAACGCTCACACCACTGTAACTTTGTAACACATGAATGCCTCGTTTTTTTTTTTGTTTTTTTTTTTATCTCTACTCTTCATATCTTTGTGAAGTTACTTCTGGCATCATACTTACGTTACTGCATAGACCATGAGAAATTTAAGTTTTTTAAATGTTACTGTGATTAGCGACATGTTATTGAAAAGTAGTTAGAGTTCCACTTTTTTTCAGACGAAATATTTTTCCACATTTTTTTTGCTACGAAAAGCAAACATTATAACTCTTTTATGGTAACTGATTTCATAACAGTTGAGTATGTGTTATCTAATTTCTAATATCTCTGGTGGCTAGTATTTTGCGGCACAACCTACTCATATCCTTGATGATTTAAATCTACATAAAAAGGTAAATTTAAGTCTAATTTAATAGCTAACACATGTATCAAAAACTAAGGGTATCATCTATGATGATAAAAACAAATAAGAATCTTTTTTAATGATAATTTTTGTGATATGAGTATCTTACTCTGGTAAGATTATCAGAGTATTTGGCAAGGATATTCTTTTTTTTTTTTTTTTTTTTTTTTTTTTTTTTTTTTTTTTTTTTTTTTTTTTACTTTAAATGACAGAAACTATAATTTCGAAAACAGATATCTGTTATTTATTTGAATGATACATTTCGCGAATATGTACGTTTTTCTGAGTTTTAATAAACTTTATTGTTTCTTATCTTCTGCCAAAAATTTCTTAGGTTATGCTTTAACCTAGTTCTTATAACTGATATATCGTAAATATTGAATACCCTTCTCCTTACTTGAATTTTGGTATCTAGTTGTCGTAAATAAACAAAAAGCAACATGAAGGAACTATTGTAACTTTATGGTGGCTGTAGATTCGCGAGTGATGGCTGGCGAGTTACCGTTCTCTAGCCAATAGTTATCGACGAAATGCACAGTCTCTAGATTACGCATTTTATATAAGAGGATATAGTGAACTTTGAATTTGAAACAATAGCAGTGACTTTCATTATGATGTTAACCTAACCCTTCCTATCTTCGGGTTTAAATCAAGACGGCTGGCAGCCGAGATAAATTCAAGCAATTGATAATCCAGTGGCTACATATTACATGGTTGGGGATAAGGTGAAGCTGTATAAAATAACCCCAGTATGCAGCTAGTCCCTTACAACAGCCAGTAGGTAGGGTTAGACTCAGTGGTACAAGAAATTAGGCATATCATTCTGTTTGAGTGTCCTCTTATTTTTTAAATAAAAAAATACTGCTGCTCAGTATTTTGCAGACAAATAGATTATATGCTATTTGCATTCTCTTCTTGAGTATTCCAAGTCACAACAGCCAATATTTGGTTTTAAGTGTATTTAATTTTGGTTATCAAACAATCAAGAGCTAAATCTGTGTATCTGCAATGTGAGTTGTAATTCAAAATTTGACACAAAAGTTGCATTTTGCCCTTTTCTTGCCTGCTGGTTGTTAAAGTCTGTCTTAGATAGGTTTGGGCAGAGACTGAAGCAGTGATGAAGTTTCTTCAGGTATTCTGTCAGGGACTCCTCTCTTCATTCTACATGTTTTCTTAGGTGATGGGTCTCTTTGGCCTGTTACAGTTTCACCAGTTTGACTGGCTGATTTAGCAATCTTATACTATTAGAATATTAGTGTAGCATAGTTTTTGGAATTCCGTGAGTACTCATTCATATCATATAGATTATTCAGTTTTTAAAATGCTGTACTTGCTGTTCAGTAGGTTTCATTTAGTGTAGCCTGCTGTTAATCTTCTGAACTTCATTTTATATGATGCTAGTATTCAACATCTTTTGATTTCATGGTCCAAAGTTCACTTTCAGAGCTTGGCATAGGTCTTCCTAAATTCCTACATATACATTCTGGTGTGCTTCTGTATTACGGGAAGTCCAGTTATGACAGCTATTGTGCCTGTATGCCTGATTGTTTTTAACTAGGTCCATTTCTTCTAAGAAAGACAATTTAGTCCTGAAATATATGAACGTGTTCCCTTTGTCCAAAATTTTACTTACTCACAGAATTTAGTTTTAGTGGGTAGTTTATTCTTAATTTGTGGTTACCATTTTCCACATAAAGTCGAACTTTTTGTCTTTCAGAATTTTTGCCTGTTTCACATTTCTCTGATGCAATCTGTGCATTTTGTGCAGAACAGTGCATACCATCCTCATAAAATACAATGAGTGCTCAACCATCCCCAAAAAGTAAAATGATGTATTACGTTTTGTCATGTTTTAAACTTCGACGTGTGCACCCGTCCCGAACCATATGGCTCTATCCCTATCACGTCTATAAGGTTTTAAACCAAAATATTGTATGTGTTTTTGTTTGTCTCATATGTTTTATACTCGTCACAGCCTTCAACTTTGGTGAGTAATGTTTTTGTATTTTGACTCCACTTTTCTGTGATTTTATTCGAATGCACTGTAAAAAAGAAAATGGTGGAACATCACATCCTGTTTTTACACCATTTTGATAATTTACCCTCATTTTCTAAAGAAATAAAGTTAGCTTTGTAAATCTTATATATATATAAAAATAGACGTGTTTTTTCCTATATTTCACTTTTCAGCCACCACTACCTAGCACAGATCACTGATGTTTGTCGGTGGAAGTAGCATGGAGTTTCCTGTCGTGTACAACGTTGGCCGAATGCCGATAGCAGTGGGGATGTGGGAGATATAATGATTAAAGTTGGTCAGTGCAGGGCGTTTTCATATTTCGACCAAAAATTCGTATCTCCGTATACTTCTCTTTCCTACCACAACTACATAACATAGACCTTTGGTGTTTGTGTGTGGTAGTAGAATCGTCTTTCCTGTCGTGCACTATGGTTGTTAGATGTCGGTAGTTAAGGGGGTGTGGGAGAAATGGGGGTTGAAAGTGGTCGACCTGTGGCAGTTTCATACTTCTGCCAAAGACAAAAGTGTCATGGTGTATCACTTTTCAGCGAAAACTATCGATCACAGATCTCTGGCGTTTGTGTGTGGTAGTAACACAGAGTCACCTTTCGATTACAACAGCGGCCGAATTTCAGAAACTGTGGTTGTGTGGGAGATATGGTGGTTGTAAGTGGCCGACCAAGGATATTTTCGTATTTCGACTGTCTCCGCATATGTCACTTTTCTGACACAACTACATAGCATAGAGCATTGGTGTTTGTGTTTGGTAGTAGAATCGTATCTCATGTAGTGCACTATGGTTGTTAGATGTTGGTAGCTAAGGGGGTGTGGGAGAAATGGGGGTTGAAAGTTGTCGACCTGTGGCAGTTTCATACTTCTGCCAAAGACAAAAGTGTCATGGTGTATCACTTTTCTGCGAAAACTATAGATCACAGATAACTGGCGTTTGTGTGTAGTAGTAGCACAGAGTCACCTTTCGATCACAACAGCGGCCGAATTTCAGAAACTGTGGTTGTGTGGTAGATATGGTGGTTGTAAGTGGCTGACCAAGGATATTTTAGTATTTCGACGAAAATCATGTGTCTCCGCAGATTTCAATTTTCTGACACGACTACATAGCATAGAGCATTGGTGGTCTGTTGTCGTGCACTATGGTTGTTAGATGTCTGTAGCTATGGGGGTGTGGGAGATATGGGGGATGAAAATGGTCGACCTGCGGCAATTTCATATTTCTGCCAAAGACGCATGTGTCATGGTGTATCACTTTTAAGTGAAAACTATCAATCGCAGATCACTGGCGTTTGTGTGTGGTAGTAACACAGAGTCTCCCATCGATCACAACATTGGCCGAAATTTGGTAACTGTGTTAGTGTGTGAGATATGGTGTTTGAAATTGGTCGATCATGAATATTTTCGTATTTCATCCAAAGACTTGTGGGTATCCGTAAATTTTACTTTGCTGCTGGAACTACATAGCGCAGAAGACTGGTATTTGTGTGTGGCAATAGTATCGAGTCTCCCATCGTGCACTATGGTGGTTAGATATCTATAGCTTAGCTGTCAATATGAATTCTTTACAATCACGAACGAAGTCGTGGGTACCAGCTAGTTTTAAATAATTTTAAATGTGTTGCTGTCATTGGGCAACATAGTTGTCTTCTCAAATCTTTAACAGTGCTCTGTTTACTTTATAAAAACATTTTTTTTAAATACCTTTTTAACCTATTAATAATAAAGGAAAGGGAAATTTAAATGTAAATAGTAGAGATAATAAGCCTATACTAACAATGAGGCCCGTCTAGTTGCAAAACATGGCAGTTCCCACAAACTGAATAATTTTAACATCTGTTTCTCAGTTAGGGCGATCAGAGTTTTCCCTGAAAACACAACCTCCTCTGAACTATGTAGATGGAAACTAGCCTATCAGAATGTCCTGGACACCAGACATCCTCCTGACCTCAGTCTCCAATAATTTCCTACCATCAGACTCAGCACTTATTATTTCTACTATTTACATTTCTTATATTTTTATTTTTCACTTATAGTTTTTCAAAATTTGATTTTTATATATGTATCCTCACTCAGTTACTATGTTAGTCTACCACTTTCAATGATAATATACCGTCAAAGTGTCGATTATTGATCCAATATGTGAGCTTCCCCCCACCCCCCTCCTACACTACCATCCACACCTGTGATGCTATTCACCAGACGGTGGTCTGTGTGTGCACATCTGACTCCGTCTGGTGTCTCACCTCTGCACGAATAAGACTGTATGCCAAAATATTGCACTTCTCTGGTGTTTGTTTTTTGTGTTTGTCGTCCCAGCCGCCTTCATCTGTGGTAAGTGTTGGGTCATATTTCCCTATCCTTCCTTAGTTTTATTGCCTTAAAGCATTTTCCTGCTCATTTTTATTATATTGTGAGACTGTCTCCTACAGCACCCACCCTCCATAATGTTGTCCTGTTGACAAAGGTCCAAGATCCGAAATATACAATGTTATTTGTGCTATTGTCTTTTTTGTGTGTGTTCATGCCATACATTCATCATCTAAGGTAAGTGGTGGTTAATTTCACTATTCTATTTTGTAATTCATTTTCACTACTTAACACTTATTATTTCCTGGTTACTATATATATAACAGGAGCTAAGTAGCGAATGGATTTACAAAAACAGGAAACACTATGAATATTTCGGGACTTGGCCCTTCGTCAACAGGAGAACATCACGTAGGGAGGGTGGTGTACGATACTGTCTCCTGCACCACCCTCCCTCTGTGGTGTTCTCCTGTTGACGAAAAGCCAAGTCCCAAAATATTCATTGTTTTTCCTGTGTTTTGTGCTTATTTATGTGTTTACTCCATGATACCATCATCTAAGGTAAATGGTGGTTTATTTTGCTATCCCTTTTTTGTAAATCCATTCGCTAATTAGCTCCTATTATTCTCTCTCTCTCTCTCTCTCTCTATGGAAAAGAAAGGGAAAATACACCCAACACTCACCAAAGTTGAAGGGAGGAGGGCAGCAGCAACACAACACACAAATAAACAAATAAAAAACAATAGTTCGGGTGAAAATCCCCTTTTTCAAGTTAACATAGAGGTGGCTGGTCTTTGCGTTCTATGAGTGGCTGTGTCCAATGCAGGTCTTGCACAAGACAAGCCACCTCTTTGTTAACTTGAAAAAGGGGATTTTCACCAGAAATATTGTTTTTTATTTGTTTGTGTGTTTTGTGTTGCTGCTGCCCTCCTCCCTTCAACTTTGGTGAGTGTTGGGTGTATTTTCCCTTTCTTTTCCATGTAAATATTGCCTCGCAGCATTTCTTTCCTTTCATTGTTTATATATATATATATTGAACATTAGGATAGGATAAAAAACCACCACTTACCAAAGAAGGGGATTCCTGTGGCATAGGTACACAAAAAAAACACAAACACACAAAGAATAGAATTTTCGAGCATGGCTCTTCCTCAGTAGAAGTGAGATGGCTGCATGCAAGTGGCCGGCAGGCCACAATGTCAGTGGCTCATGGTGGAGGGAAAACAACATGGCAGGAAGGGAGGGTGGCGGTAGAAGAGCACAGGCTGGAAAACGATAATGAATAGCTAGTATAAAGCAAAACTGTACACAAGGACCCGTCGCGGAAGGGCAGTATACCTCAGTTAATGGTCCCAAAAGCCCACCAAGTAATGGACACATGTGCAAACAACTGAAGCAAAAAAATTCAGAAATTTTAAGTTAAAACTAAAAATAAGCAAAATTTGAAGTCACAATCTATAAAGATAGGATCTGGTGAGCGGTGGTTCTATGAGAGAAGGTGGAAGTGAGGGGGATTGGTGGGAGGAAAATTGGTGCTATCTTAAATTTAGACCTGGAGATTGTCTGGTCACCAGTTGGTACTGATAGGCCAGTTCCCACCTTCTAAGTTCTGAAATACTGCTTTTATCTGAGAGGATTCTGATGGTGCGGACCGAGAAGCAGGTGTTACAATTGTTGGTGCCATGTATAGTGGCATGATGAGATACAGGGTGGTCAGGGTTCTTGGTGTGTACTGATTGTCGGAGTCCATTCATTCTGATGGCCAGTGGATTTGTTGTGAGTCCAATGTAGGAGGCTGGGCAATGGTTATAAGTGAGTTGGTATATAAGGTGGGAGGATACACAAGTGGAGAATCCTGTGATGAGAAAGCTTTCCCCAGTAACAGGGTTGGTAAAGGTGGTGGAAGGCATAATTTGCAACGGGATCTGTTGCAAGGAAATGTACCTTGGGGCTGTGTTGCAGGCTGGGGGACCCCGTGCTTATGGAACAAGAGTTGGTTGAGGTTTGGAGGTCTGCTGAAGCAGGTTCTGGGTGGGTGAGGGAGGATTTCAGGAAGGAGGTTTCTCATCTCAGGGCAGGCTCGAAGGAAGTCGTAACGTTGTCTCAAGACTCGGTTAACGGATTCCAGGCCTGGGAAGTAACGGGTGATCAAAACAGGTTTTAGAGTGTTGTGGATTGTTGACAGGTTCAGTAGGTTGTGATGTGGCACGAGAAACCTGTTTGTGAACTAAATCTTGTGGGTAATTGCGGGAAATCAGGGCTTCAGAGATATTGCTGGCATATTGTTGAAGGGCTTGTTGACTGGAACAAATGTGACTGCCTCGAATGCCTAGGCTGTAGGGCAGGGAACGTTTGATGTGATGAGGGTGGCAGCTATCATAATGAAGGTACTGTTGTAGGTTGGTGGGTTTGATGTGGACAGCTGTGTGGATATAGCCATTCATGAGGGAAAGGTCAACATCCAGGAAAGTGGCCTGTGTATGGGAGTAAGTCCATGTGAATTTCAAGGAGCTAACAGTGTTAAGTTTATTGAGGAAACTGAGTAGGTTGTCCTCCCCGTGGGTGCAGATTATGAAAATATCATCCATGAATCTGACCCACAAGAGTGGTTTCAGATGGGTTGCAGCTATGAATGATTGTTCTAGGCGGCCTGGGTAGAGGTTAGCGTATGAGGGAGCCATACGAGTGCCCATGGCAGTGCCGCTCACTTGGTGATAGATTTTCCACTCAAATGAAAAAAAAGTTGTTGTTTAGTATTAGTTCCGCCAAGGTGAGCAAGAAAGATCTGGTGGGAAGGCTATTAGGTGAATGCTGGTCTAGAAAATGTTCCATGGCACTGAGCCCATGGCAATGGGGAATATTGTGTATAAGGAGGTCACATCTACCATCACTAGAAGGGAGTCAGGGGGAAGAGGTGTGGGTACTGTAGCCAGTCGAGAGAGGAAGTGTCGGGTGTCTTTGATGTGGGAGGGAAGCTGGCTGACAGTGGGCTGTAGATGCTGGTCAACCAAGGCAGAGAAACGCTCAGTGGGTGAGTCATATGCAGCAACTATGGGACGTCCTGGGTTGCCAGGCTTATGAATTTTAGGAAGCAGGTATAGTGAAGTTGTGCGTGGCTTTTTTGGAGTGAGGAGTGAGACAGAATGGGGAGTGAGTCCTTGGAGAGGTCCACTAACCTGTATGTACACTTTTATTCTATCATTCACTGCAGGTGTGGGATCATGGTTTAGGGGGCGGTAAAGTGTTAGTATCAGACAACTGACGCAGTGCTTCACTGACATAGTCACAACGGTTCATGACCACCGTTTATATATATATATATATATATATGTGGCAGGCTCGGATGTGACCACATCTTTCCCCCTGCCATATGTCTCGCCTCCTACATGAGGAAGACTAAAAAGTCGAAATATTGTGTAATTCTTTTGTTTTTGTGTTTTTACGTGTCTCGCCCTCCTGCCTTCATCTGTGGTAAGTGACGGGTAACTGTTTTTTTCCCTATCCTATCTTATTTTTATATATATATATATATATATAAAACTAAGAAAGGATAGGGAAATATGACCCAACACTTACCACAGATGAAGGCGGCTGGGACGACGAACAAAAAACAAACACAAGAGAAGCGCAATAACACGTACCTTCCACACCCTACAGATCCTACAACCTCAATATGCCAAGAAGTATGCACTCTCCTTGACCTCCAAGGCCACTTACAAGGACTCTCCCCCAACTCTTTGTCCCTCCTTACCCCACAGAACCCCCGTACCCCCACCTTTCACCTTCTTCCCAAGATCCACAAAACTGGAAATCCGGGGAGACCTATAGTTGCGGCTTATGGGTCTGCTACAGAATGGATTTCAGCTTTTGTGGATCAGCACCTCCAGCCTTTTGTACAGGACCTCCCTTCATTCATTAAAGACACCCCACACTTCCTTGAACGACTTTCCACAGTCTCCACTCCTCTACCACCCGACTCCTTCCTTGTCTCCATAGATGTCTCTTCCCTTTACACCAACATCCCTCACGGACAGGGCCTCAGCGCCATGGAACACTTCCTGGAAATGCGACCTCCTGTCAGCCTCCCCAAGACATCCTTCCTAATTTCCTTGGCTACCCTCATCCTGTCTCACAACTACTTTTCCTTTAACTCACAAATTTACCACCAGATACGTGACACTGCAATGGGCACCCGCATGGCACCATCCTATGCAAACCTTTTCTTGGGCCGTCAGGAACAACGATTCCTCAACAATCTTCCCATTTTACCTCTTGTGTGGTTCAGATACATAGATGACATCTTTATGATCTGGACCTACGATGAGCATCATCTAATAGATTTCCTCAACTCCCTAAACAACCACTCCATCAACTTTACTTGGACGTACTCCCATACTCATGTTACCTTTCTTGATGTTGACGTTTCCTTGCATAACGGGCGCCTACATACCTCTGTTCATATCAAACCTACTAATCTGCAGCAATATCTTCATTTCAACAGTTGTCATCCCTCACACATAAAACGTTCCCTTCCTTACAGTCTGGACCTCCGTGGCAGGCGAATCTGCTCTGATGAACAAATCTCTTTCCCAATACACAGAAAACCTGTCTGGAGCTCTCATCTCCCGTAGCTACCCTCCTGACTTAGTACACAAACAAATCTCTCGTGCCATAGCCCTTCCTTTACACAGCCACTCCAAGTCAGTACCCCTTGAAACTAACCACAGCCCCGCCTTCATCACTCAGTTCTTCCCTGGTCTCGAGTCCATTAACCTAATCCTTCGCCGTGGACATGATTTCCTACATTCCTTCCCTGGGATGTGCACCATTCTCCATAAAATTCTACCCACTGCCCCTCGCACATGTTTTAGCAGACCACCAAATTTAAGAAATATCTTGGTTCACAAGTACTCACCAAGTAATTCCCCCAGACTGCCACAGGTTTCATTCCCGTGCAATAGACCCCGTTGTAAAACATGTAGCATGCACCCAGCCACTACCACTTACTCCAATCCTACCACAGGTGAAACATTCCCTATCATTGGTCATGCTACTTGCATGACAACTCACCTCATATACCAATTGACATGCCTCCATTGCTCCAGTTCATATATAGGCCTCACAACCAATCCCCTAGCTATCAGAATGAATGGCCACAGGCAGACAGTTTATACTAACAATGAGGCCCATCCAGTTGCAAAACATGCCAGTTCCCACAAAATCAATAATTTGAACATCTGTTTTTAAGTTTGGGCAGTCGAGTTTTTACTAACAACACGACCCCCTCTGAACTTCGTAGATGGGAACTAGCCTACCAGAATATCCTTGATACCAGACATCCTCCTGGCCTCAATCTCCAATAAACTCTGCCCACCAGACCCAGCACTTATTATCTATACCATTTACATTTTTTGTATTTCTTTATTTACTATTATCCATGCTATTTACATTTATTTTACTTTTTACTTATAGTTTTATATATATATATATATATATATATCCCCACTCAGTTATTATTCACCTCTTTCAATAATAACATATCGGCATCAGTATCGATTATCGATCCAATATTTGAGCTTACTCTCCCCCTCCCCCCCCCCCATTTCCACCTAAACTACCATCCGCGCCTGAGACGCCATTCACCAGTCGGCCGTCTATGTGTACACATGTGACGCCACCTGGTGCTTCACCTTCTGCACATTTAAGGCTGCTATAGGCTGAAATATTGCGCTTCTCTTGTGTTTGTTTTTTGTTCGTCGTTCCAGCCGCCTTCATCTGTGGTAAGTGTTGGGTCATATTTCCCTATCCTTCCTTAGTTTTATTGCCTTAAAGCTTTTTCCTGCTCATTGTTATTATATATATATATATATATATATACACACACCTTGTTGAAGAGTGGATATGAGTCCAAAGTTTCATTGTTCTGTGTCTCTATGCATTTTTCTGTGTGTCTATGCTGATGCATTCTGATTTGGTAAGTGTTGGTTATTCTCCTATCCAACTGTTTAATATATACATATAGGTATTCTCAAACACATGCCACTTTCCTGGCTGTGGCCACCTCAACTCATCTGTCCCCACCAACCTACAACAGTACCTTCATTACACAGCTACCATCCTTATCACATCAAACGCTCGCTCCCCTACAGCCTTGGCATTTATGGCAGGTGCATATGCTCAAAACCAGAAGGCCCTCACACTATGCTCCTCTAAAATCTCTCAACCAATTATATCTCGTAATTACCCACCAAATTTAGTTCATAAACAACTTTTACATGCCACATCACAAACTGCTCAATTTTTCAACCTAACCAAACCATCAAAAACCAACCACAGTACAGTTTACTTTACAGGCCAGGAATCAATTAACTGAGTCCTTTGACAAGGCTATGATTTCCTTTGAGCCCACCCTGAAATGGGGATCCTTCTCCCAAAAATCCTACCTCAGGAGACCTGAGTCAACTCCTAGTCGATAAACATGGGCCTCCCCGACTCACAAGACAGCTCCAAAGTTCCTTTCATGCAACAGATACCACTGCAAATTGTGCATCATGCAACAAGCTTCCAATACCTTTACCACCCCAGTAACCGATGAAAGCTTTTCCATCATAGGACTTGCCACCTGTGCATCCTCCCATCCCATCTAATATGTCAACTTACCTGCAACCATTGCCTAATACATTGGTCGGACCTCGAATCCATGCCCCATCAGATTGAATTGACACATACAATCTGTATTTACGCTGACTCCACATCACCCAGTATCTCATCATTCCACCACATGATACAACTTATTTCAATTTTTGCTTCACCGTCCGTGTCATTAGAGTCCTCTCAGACTGAAGGAGTATCTCTGAATGAGAAGGGGGCAACTGGTGTAACAGTACAAATTGGGTACCAGACAACCAGTGAGTGTTAATTTAAGATAATACCCAGTAAGTAATCTTCCTTCCACTTCACCCATTCACCCCCCCCCCCCCCCCCAACTTCACACAGTACCATGACTCATCAGAGTTGCTCATTTAGTATGTGTCTATCACTTGTTACCACAATATGTTTACAACTCTCGGGCCACCCTTTCACACTCCCACCCAAGATTCTCACCATGTTATTTCCTCCCCCCCCCCCCTTTCCCCCACAAGTCGCCAAACATTGGATGGTAACTCCAGTTGGATGCTGGCCTCCACCAGGCAGCCAGCTCACTCCTTTGTTGAAGAAGGATTATATTCCTTAAAATTTCAAGCTTCATAATTGTGCATCTTCTTCCATTCATCGGCCACCATAGATCAAAGGACACACACACAATAATTTATGTTTTTGCCATGTTCCAAAATTATACTTAATATTGCCATTGGAATTAACCACTCTCATTATTAAAAAGAAAGTTTGATAGATCTGTTCACTGTCAAAGTCTATTTTCAAAATATTTCATTAACATGTTTATTGTTTCAGAGTGGATCATCTGCCCACATTCCATGTCCATTCTGCAATGGCCGAGTGGAAAATCTAGATAAGCTAGAAAGGCATATTAATAGATCACACACGCAGGAGCTTGAGGGAGAAACAGAGCAAGAAAGTCCTGAAAATGCACAAGAAAGTGGTGGCACAAGAAAAATTTATCATAGAAACATTTGAGCCCAAAGAAAATTATACAGTTATAACTAGCATTGACAATTATGATGAACGTGAAATACTTCAACAAAACAAAAATACTCCTACTGCTGCAGCTACCGAAGATGGCAGTAATCAGATGCTGCAGGGTGAGAGTTCTAGGCGTCTCTCTGAAAATGATGAAATAGTTTCTGTTGAATTGTGTAATGAACAAAGTGTGAAATGGTAGCCGTTAATGATAAAACATCTGCTAAAGTTTCAAGGACAGTGCAAAATAAGAGCCCAGTACCTGTTCATTTGAGTGCCTCCGGGACTGATGTGGATAGAATAAATTTATTTATGAAACAAACCCCAGTCAGGTTTTCCAGTGATAAGTCCTGTATGAAGAGTGAAATGTTAAAAATATACGAGAAACCAAAACTTACCAAACAGAAACTCGTTCATAGCAGTGCTGATACTACAGATAATATGGAGATATCAAGAAGTGATAAACAAAAATATTTCGCCAACCATGGTAGTGGACCTGACAGCTGTAATTACTCTTTATCGGTAAACACGCCCAGAGGTTCCATTAAAAACAGAATGTCAGTTACAGCTGCAAAAACAGGAGAAGGTTTAAAAATACTGTTGGAAATGAAAGCCATAATCTTCAATTTCCAAGTTACGTCCAAGCAAAACCTGAATCGGGGAGTGGAGATTTTGGGCAATCAGTTCCAGATTATTCAGGTTTTGCTAACCACTTAGCAAGCAAATCTTGTAATCTTCCTGATAATATTACTCTGAGTTATGATATTCCCTTATGTAGTGGACATGAGATGCTGAATTTGGATGACTACAATATAAGATCAGAAGATGATTGCTGTAGTGTGAAATTGTTTTCTTACTCAAAATTGGATGAAGACCGAGCAGTCGCTTATGACATCCATCATTCCGAAGATTTTCAAATGATTCAAAGTGAGGTACATAGTGTAGCGAATCCTTTATCAGAAGTACCCAGAGAAAAGATACCTAGTGATAAGCCTCGAATTAAGACTTACAGCAAAAAGTACCTCTGTGGCTTCAGTGAATTGTGATATTCCAGTAAAGAAAAATACCTGTGACCAACTTCATTGTGATCTTAATACTGCCCATCAACATACGTCAGATTCAAACCATGTAATGTAAGTAAACATTAAAAACTGATTTTTGCATGTTTTAGCAAAATAATGTATGTAACAAATGGTGTATTCTTCAGTTGGAAAAAAAATGTAGTGTTTACAATTGCTCATTTTTATAATCTCTTTCTCACCGTTTTCCATTTAACTACACAAGAGAATTCACATCCTAGATCTTTCAGCAAGTTTGACAAGGTAAATGTTGAACAGGGTCTGCATGATTACTGATGTATTGATGAATGTTCTTAACAGCTGGACCCATACTTCCAGGTATATAACAACATTTCTCCAAATATATGACGCAGTTAAAGATCTATTGTTTGCAAGGCAGTATTTTTAAATTTGTTACCCTTGAGCTAGTTTCTGATAATGTGAATAGTAATGAACAATAACAATGCCCGAGGATAGTAAACCTCAGCATTTTATCTAAAGTTTAACTGCAACTCTTTAGTGAAATTCTCATTGTAATGAAAACTGTTGATAGTTGAACTTTTTGCTAATAGTGTTCAAATAGTATACCTTGAGAATCTCAACAAATTATGTCGGCTTTCCAATTGGTTGTGATAATTATTTTTTTTTCTTTTTTTTTGGGGGGGGTTGACTATAAAAATGCCACAGTAAATAATCTGGCATTTAATATTAAGCTCATAATAATGAATCCATTTAATGTAACCAGTAACTAATATTATTATTAGTATTAAATCAACTTCACCATTTTCAGCTATCAGTCCAAATGTAACTGAACTTTGTGTAGAAATGTGCATCGACAAAAGTTTTAATATAACCGTAATGCCAGTAAGCACTATTTCTTGATAAGTAATGTCTGGTTTGTTTCTCTGAATTTGTGTTGGAAATATGGTGTACTAATACTGTGTAGTACATCAATGTACAACAACAACAATATTCCCTTAAAAAAAGTGTGTTTCCAAAATAGCTGATTTATGGAGAGAAAAAAAAAAGGGAAGCGACAACTTGTTCGTAGAAACCCAGATGATATGAGGTGTAGGTGCACGCACCCACACACACACACACACACACACACACACACAGCTGAAATTGCTTCTGACAAGCAGAGAGATCTCTAGTGTGAAATCTGCATCGGAGAACGGAAAAGTCAGATATTTATTATATGACACCTCTTATAATTCATTCTAATACCACATTGTTTAAGGCAAGTATCAGTAGGGTTAGGGTCCTTAGGTTTGATCCTCACTTCAGAATAAGTTTTCTGTGGCCAATTTTCTTTGTGTACTAGTTGCTATTGGTAGCATCGCACATTCTTTCCCCCCCCCCCCCTCCCCTAAAGGCTTCACAAAAGTTTTGGATAGTTAGTGTATTGCAAACATTTGAAGCATAACCAAAGAATGCTTCAAAAATGGAACTTGACATTGTTTTACACTGCAATCAGTTTTTTCGGAAACTGAAAATTATTTCCGCCTAAATAGACACATTTATGCTAGGAAGGTACCATCCAGCATCACGAAAAAATTGCAACAAAAGAGATTCAAAGTTTTCCAGAACCATTGCAAGATTAGCGTGAAATTTCTTCACTGTTACTGTTAAAATAAATTCTATTATCCACCAGTGTGTGCCTGTATTTTTTTTACCATGATTATGTATCTCTGGTAAGTTTCAAAATTGAAAGAGGAGGTATATCTTTTCATAAAAGTTTTCTTGTATGGCAGAAATTTTTTTTCAAACGTTTGCATGAAGCTTAACAACCAAAAATTTATGAACTCTTCGAATAAAAATACGATTCTGTAATGCAACAAACAGAACCAAAAGAAAATTCACAAAAAACTTATCCCAACCAAGGTTCAAACCTAGGATCTTCTCAGTTCTGTTAACACTCTTTATCCATGCAGAATCTCGGGCATCATGGTTTAGTTGCTTCTCTACATGTTAAGAATAAACACTTAAATGTCACAGTTTCTTTGTGTGAGATGAAGTGAAATGTGGTAGGTAAATAAATAAACAAACAATAAATTCAGTCTATTTATAAAAATATTTATCATTTATTTATAACTTGTGTAAGCCCATGACCATTTTATGCGTATCATCACGGGTCTAGAATGGTTCCAATTTTTATGGTCAAACATTATGACAGGTTGACCTGATCTGACCAAATACAAACTTGACTGTTTTTCACTCTTAGGATGAGTAAAATCTCTTGATCTTTAGTTTATCCATAATAAATGGACTTATGAAAGTCTGTAACTGTTTTTAATTGACTAGTAAGTAAATAATTTTACTGCAACACAGTTACTTTATAGTGTCAAAACATTTTAAAAAGGTCACAGAATCACTTTCTAATTTTTCATTTAGTATCATATCTTTAAATAATTTATGATGAAATTAAATTTCATATTCTTCCATCAAGTCCATATGGTGGCTTTTATTTATGCGGTGGAGTACCTTCAAATCTTTGTCAATGTTATTGAAAGGGTTGCACCGAGCGTGGTGGTGTAACGGATAGCGTTCTGGCCTCGCATTCGGGAGTACGGCGGTTCAAATCCCCGTCCGGCATCCAGATTTGGGTTTTCCATGGTTTCCCAAATCACTCCAGGCAAATGCCGGGATGCTTCCTTAAAAAGGCCATGGCCAAATTCCTTCCCATTCCTTGTCCCCCATCCTTTCCCATCTCTAAAGACCTCGCTGTTGAGAGACGTAAAGCAGTTAAAAAAAAAGGGTTGCCAGTGTTTTGTATATGGGTTGCAATAGCTGATTTTGTGTTTTGTCTGTTTTTGAAGGCTATAATGTGTTCTATGTTTAAGTACATTTATAAAATAACATGTAGATTATGTTCAAAATTCTATTTAGGGCAAACTGGCAGGAATTTCCAAATAAGATACCTAGAACACATTAAAGCCTTCAAAAATGTACAACACACAAAATCTGCTATTGCAACCCATATACACAACACTGGCCACCCTTTTAATGACACTGAAAAAGATTTGAAGGTACTCCACCGCCTAAATAAAAGCCACTATATGGACTTGATGGTAGAATGTGAAATTTATTTTCATCATAAATTATTTAAAGATATGATACTAAAAGAAAAATTAGAAAGTGATTCTGTGACCATTTTAAAATATTTTGTCACTTTATTATAAATTATGTACCATCATCTGCTAAGTCCCAACATATATGTAATTTTTTTTGTTAGATATCAATCACATCTGCAAAATAATAAGCAACCTCTGCTGTATAATAACATACATCCTTAATCATCATGTATTATCTTTGTTTTTACAATGTTAGATGTACTGAATCATCTTTGCTTTGTTTATACGTATAACGTTAACTTTCAAACAGGTACGTCACATCACATAATACCTATATTTAATGTTATGAGAATATGTACGTGTGAGTTTCTGTGGTGGCATGTTTTAAAGAAAACTTCAAAAACGTAAGATTGATTAGATAATTTTTCTACAAATTCTTGATCTAGTACAACACTCCAGGAAAATGTCCAGCAGAAACTGACACAGACACTTCACAAAATGTGAATCAATTCTCGAAATATGTCGCACACAGCGTAAATTAAAACATCATCAAAAGTAACTGTGTTGCAGTAAAATTATTTGCTTACCAGTCAAAATCTCTGAGCTTGAAGAACCCAGAAGTATTAATAGACGTAGGTATTAAACACGGACAGGGACGATCGCGCTATCATATAATTGTTTTAAAGGTCGTATATACGAACTTGCTGAAATACAAACTTTACTTGTATTTGACCCTTAAAGATCACTCTGAAAGTTTTGAAGAATTCCAGTTTGCTTCAAAAGCATCACATTGTTTTATATTAAGCCTAGGAAAACATTCATAATGTAATTTTTGTCATAGAGTCTGTAACGGCCAATACAAATTCCAGATTATTAAACAGTTGAACATCTCTGAAGAAATGAATTGCCAGAATACTCAATTGGGTGACATATTTGGCCTGATGTCCGCTTTAAATAACCTAATAACTCGTGTACAGCAAACATGAACAAAGATCATTAATGAAAGTGGTCAGTAAAATATGCAAAAGGCAAATAAATTGTAGTGTATAAACTTTGGTCAAGCAACAACTTTAGTGAAAGTTTAATTAAAATTTAATTTTGTCTAGGCTGAACTGACAATTGGAACTCTGGTTACAGCAAGATCAGGGGTATAAAGTTTTTTATGTTGCTTTTATTAGCAAAATGTTAAAGAAAAGCAGTTGCCCAATTTTTAGCTGTAAAGTTTATCGATATTTTTTTTAACAATGAAATGCTATGAAAAGCAATCTTAATGAATGTTTATGGCAATTAATTTTGTGGCAGTTGTTTAGCTATTAAATTGTGGATGTAACCTCAAATTTCTTTTAATATCTGGTCACTGTTAATTTGCGAGCGAAGACTGACACATGAAACTGTTCTCCAACCAACAGCTATCAAGGTGAATGAGTGAGCTTAGAAAATTATATTTATCTACAATAAAAAATGGTCCACAACATCCAGTTATTTAATCGTTGTACTTACCTAATACAGTAGAGTCTCGTTTATCCGACGCAAATGGGCCGCAGGAATGTCGGATTACCTGGAATGTCGGTTAACAGGGAAAGAAGAAACAGCAATATCACAAATGGTTGCTGGTGTCTTATTATTGATAAAGCTGATACAGCACAGTAATTACTTTCTGTGCAATATAATTAAAAAGCATAAAAAGAGGTTGATATATATTCAGTTTTGTTTAAAAAAGTTTGTTATAGACTATTGCTTGCCTGTTGAGGTCTTTTTCTCGCCGCCATGTAACACATTCTCTGTAAAAATAACACTTCAGTGCTGGAGGTTTCTTCTTGTTGCTTCACATATTTCAGTGCCCGAGCCATCTCGGACAGTGATAGCCTACAAGAGGAACTAAGGCACCTACGGCAGGTCTTCAGAGAAAATGGATACTCAAGGGAGTAAATTGAACTAGCATTTCGCCCCGAAAACCGAGATTAACATCTGAACAAGAAGAGGCTCCAAAATCCGTCGCAGTGTTACCTTACGCTGGAAATACTTCTGGAAAGATCGGAAGGATTCTAGCTCGATTTGGCATAAGGAGTATCTTCCGTCCACCTGCGAAGATACGAGACATGTTGCGCTCGGTGAAGGACGATCTTGGACTGCGAGTTCCGGGTGTTTACTCGATCCCATGCGAATGTGGCAAAATATACATTAGCCAGACCATTAGAACCATCGAGGAACGCCGCACCGAACACCAGCGACATCTGCGGTTGCTGCAGTTGGACAAATCCGCACTAGCTGAACACGCTGTGGAAAATGTCCACAGCATAAACTTCAGTAAGACTGAAGTATTGGCTCAGACGCAGTTTTTCTGTGATTCCGTAATTAGAGAATCGCTGGAAATTCGCCTAAGCACCAACAACATCAACAGAGATGGTGGTCTCTTCTTGAGTGAAGCTTGGAAGCCAATCCTCCATGACCTGAAGCAGCAGCAGAATAATTCATCCCAGAAGAGAGCCGGGACACGGCAGTTCAGGGCGGAGCCCGGTTGATGCGCCGACCAATGGGAGCGCAGCAGGCAGCCGCTGGCTAGCGGGCCGCCGGCCGCAGGGTATATAAGGAGCCAGTACCACAAGGCGCACACATTCGTGCTGAACCGTCGCGGCAGCTACTTCGCGATGACAGCTCACCAGATGAAGGCAGCGGAGGTGACTGCCGAAACGTCGTGTTTAAAAGATCTTATCCGGCAGAAGACCCGTGAAGAATTCCTGTCTATTTCAGTGCATTTTCAAGGGCTTTTAATCCTCCATTTTATGTTACTTTGGCACCACCTTTATCAAATATGTTTTCTTCCTCTTCTGTTTCCTTTCACTGTTGTTAACAATGCTGACAATGTCTTCGTCAGTGACTCCACAGATCATCTTAAGAGTCGGATACATGGAATTTCGGATAAGTTAAGGTTGGTTAAGCAAGACTCTACTGTACCTACATTACAGATTGCATTTTTCTCGTTAATATATCCTAAAACAGCTAATTTATAGTTTTGGTCATTCTTATGAAAGATTTATGTTAATTCTAATTTTCAATTAAAATACAAGGGCAATTCAAAAAATAAGGTCTCATATATTTTTATATATACAAAATCACATTTCTTCACAACTTGAGATACATCATTAGAATACTTGAAGTTTTAGCTAATTTTCTATATCTCACCTTCCAGTTCGATGACCTTCTGCATCTGTGCCACGAGCTTTTTGATTCCATGGTCAAACCAGTTAGCGCCACATCATGAAGAAATCGAAAGACTGCGACCTGCACGTACTCGTATGACTGGAACTTCTGGCCTCCTAGATGTTTTTTATGTGGAAGCATGTGGTAGTCGCTTGGGGCAATGCCCGGGACAAATGGGGGAAGGTGCTTAACAAGATCCCAATTGAATTGTTCGATGAGTGAGGTTGTTTTATGTGAGACATGTGGACGCGCATGGTCATGATGCAAAGGCACTCCCTTTATGATCTTCCTCTTCTTTTGTTCTGGATAGCCCACCAAGTTTCTTGAGAGTTTCACAGTACGGTCCAAGTTTATTGTTGTTCCTTTTGTCATGAAATCCACCAAAAAAAACCCTTCCAGCACAAAAAAAAGTTACCGTAACCTTACCGGCTGACTTCTCTGTCTTGAACTTTTTGGGCTTTGGCAAAGCTGAGTGACGCCATTGTTTGCACTGCTCCTTTATTTCAGGAACGTAATTATGCGCCCAGGTTTCGTCCTCAGTCACTATCAAATCCTGGAAGTCTTTCCCTTCCTTTTCAAAGTGGCGAACAAATTCTTCGGCACATTCCATGCACTTTCTTTTGTATTTGTCAGTGAGCTGTCTGTGGACCCACCTGGCAAGACATCTTGCTGTATCCTATGTTTCAGTAAAAATTGTGTGTACGGGGATTTTTCCACACTTTCCATTAAGTCTAATCCTTCGATTACTGTGCACCATCTCATCCATTTTGGCCACCTTTTCATCGGACACGCTCTGTCTTCCAGACCGCTCCTCTCGTGGACATTACTGCGGCCGGCAGAAAATTCCCAGCACCACTTCCACAGGTTTTTATGTCCATACACTTTTCCCCATACAGTTCTACTAACTGATCATGTATTTCTATCGGTGTAACCTTTTTCGCATTCAAAAATAGTATCCCTGAGCACTGTACACACCTGGCGGGTGAGCTAAGCGGCAGCTCCAACGTGGACAGCTGCCAAGCAAGGAATGATCGTCCGATCATGCTCGGACCAGTATCATTCGGTGGTGGGTGAACCAAGGAACATAGTGCTGTTGTCGGATTTCACCTAGTACTGTTTGTTTTGATGTGGCATCGTTGGAGGCCTTATTTTTTTGAATCACCATTGTATAAATGATTTTCAAATTGATGTTGTTACATTTTTAAGCTCCGCAGAATAAAAGTGAGGTGTTGTGTCTATAGTTAGCCCAGCAAATAAGGCATTATTTTCAGTATTTTTCCACTTTTGGCATTTACAAAATTGTTCTCCATTTTGTAATCAAAATGAAATATCAGTAATAACAAGAAATAACGAGCAACAAACAATAAAAATATTTGAAAACTAAACAATAGGGAACACCCCATTCGTAGCTGCAGCATTTCCAGGCACCTGACATCACTAAAGTGACCACCAGTCGTAGAGCATTTTCTGTCATGTGACCAAACGTAAGAAATATTCTAATTTAATTTTGTGTTTTTACTAAAAAATAATCGATATTTTCCATTAATCTTATATATATATATAGATATGTGTTTTCATATATTTCACTTTTCAGCCACCACTACCAAGCACAGATCACTGGTCTTTGTGTGGAAGTAGCATGGAGTTTCCTGTCGTGCACAACGTTGGCCGAATGTCGATAGCTGTGGGGATGTGGGAGATATGATGATTAACCCTTTAACTGCTACGGTTCGGCCGGCCGAGCCCTCGCTGAGTGCGGCTTTGTTTACGCCTAAGCTGTTTACCTGCCCTGGAATGCCGCGTTAGACCGGACCGCTGTGTACTGAATACGTCTGGAGCGTTGTGTGTGGCGTTCTTCTGCTGTCGCTCTGCGATTTGAAACCGCAGATACAAAATAAATACAGTTAATATAACATCTAAAGTTTTTCAGTTTAAAGCTCCTCTAAAAGTGAATGTCTGCGTAATCAAACATGCCGGTACTTCATATACTAATAGATATTACAGCAACTGAAATGTTTTTAGTTTGTGAGCGTAGTAATTTATCTGGAGAGAACCTTTCCGAATACCTTTCACAAATTCTGCACAAATTTTCCAGCCTTCTTTTTGACCCGGTTAATATATTTTAATTTTTTTTTGTATTTCGTTTAGTTTTAGAGGCGTATAAATGTAATATAATTATTACTCTGCAGTTAACCATGGTTAGTAATTCTTTTTGTGTGATAAGCCTTGAAAAATGGTACAACACACAGTGATACATTACATGTTCTGCATTGGTTTCTCGACGCACTTTCTGTATCGAACATACAGCGCATTTACGCATTGGCGTGCTCTTCTTTGAATTTGCAATATGAATGAAATTTGGAAAAAAGGTCTCAAAAAGTTGCGAGGGCGATTTCTAGGGGGGGGGGTGGCGTCTCACGGACCTGATCTTACAAGACGGGGGGGGGGGGGGTGTCAGGAAATCCTGAAAAATTCCTCACGAAATTTAAATTTATGGATGCAACAGACGAAACTCTGCAACTGGCATTTTTCGTCCGGTTACTACTCGGTGAAGAGCGTGAGCATTTAAAATGCAGTGTTCGAGAATGTGGAAAATTTTTATTCATAGTGGAATTGATTCTCGCGTATCTGTTGGTCTCATCAGCAATAGATATCATATGATATTCCGTTAGAAATATCAGGAAAAATGACAAACTGCTGGAATGTTAACGTAATCCACACTTGTGTCCTGCAGCTTAATCGACAAGCACATGCTGTCAAAGCGTCACTAAAGCATTCTCTTTTTCCACACATTTCGCTCGCACAATCTGTAGCTTCAAACTCTGAAAAATGGTCATTTTCCACTAGCTGATGTACACAGCTTAGGAAAATTACATCGAGATCCTGTCGAAGGGTTATCACTGTCATCCATATCAAAGTGATCATATTCACTGTCGCTTCTAGTAAGAATCTCCATGATTTCTTCCGCGGTACAAACACGACGGCGTATTCGGGAGGACGATGGTTCGAATCCCCGTCCAGGCATCCAGATTTGGGTTTTCCATGGTTTCCCCAAATCACTCCAGGTGAATGCCGGGATGCTTCCTTCAAAAGGCCATAGCCGAATTCCTTCCCATTCCTTGCCCCCCATTCTTTACCATCTCTAAAACCTCGCTGTTAAGAGACGTTAAGCAGTTAAAAAAAATAATGACTGTATGCCATTTTCTCAGCGAAAACTAAAAGGAAAAGAGCAACACAAATTAGATCGCAGCTGCCAATGCTCAAGGGCCGAATGAGGAAAACAACTAACCACCCTGGGTGGAAATATGGCTTCATAGCCAGGCCGCTAAGAGGCTAGCGTGTTAACACGTCTGGAGCACAGACAGGGCGGCGAGGCGGCGCGTGTATACACGTCTGGAGCACAGACAGAGCGGCAAGGCGGCGCGTGTATACACGTCTGGAGCACCTGGGCGCAGTAGTAGCCACGCGCGTTAACGCGTCTACAGCAGTCAAAGGGTTAAAGTTGGCCAATGCAGGGCGTTTTCATATTTTCGACCAATAATTTGTGTCTTCTTATACTTCTCTTTCCTGCCACAACTACATAGCATAGACTATTGGTGTTTGTGTGTGGCAGTAGAATCGTGTCTTCTGTCGTGCACTACAGTTGCTAGATGTCGGTAGCTATGGGGGTGTGGGAGATATGGGGTTGAAAGTGGTCGACCTGTGGCAATTTCATATTTCTGCCAAAGACGCATGTGTCATGGTGTATCACTTTTCAGCGAAAACTATCTATCACAGATCACTGGCGTTCGTATGTAGTGGTAATTCAGTGTAACCTTTCGATCACAACGTTGGCCGAATTTCAGTAGCTGTGGTAGTGTCTCCGCATATGTCACTTTTCTGCCACAACTACATCTACATCTATACTCTGCAATTCACAATTACTGTGGGTGGTAGAGGGTGCTAAGCACCAATCCTAATTTAGCGCATTCCAATCCTGACAGAACGAGGAAAGAAAGAATACATAAATTTATCAGTACGGCATCTTATTTCTTGAATCTTATCCCTCCTGTCATTGCGACCTAACTGGTTGGCAGAAGAAGTGTTTCGTTGCACTCGTAAATTAAAGATTTTCGCATATTTTCCAACAAATTCAAACGAAAACGATGACGTCTGTCCGCCAAACAATCCCAGCCCAACCCATGTACCAGCTCTGTGACACTTACATAAGGACTGTAACTAGCGGTCATGAATCGAGCGGCTCTCCACTGTACTTTCTCTAATATATCAATCAATCTCTTGTGATAACGGATCCCAAATTGCACAACAGTATTCCAAATGCAGACGAACTAGTGTTTTGTACGCTATTTCCTTTGTATGAGCATCACAACTTATCAAAATTTGACCTATAAAACGTAGTTTAGAATTAGCTTTGCCTACAACGGAAGCTATGTGAAAGTCCCA
>JARYHS010012145.1:0-20000 GCA_031002005.1 Vandiemenella viatica
ATTTATTTTCGATATGTTTCATCGAGTACTATGAGAATTCATCATCAGGTTGTGACGTCAATAGAACATCATCTGTGCTATATTTATTCACTCCGATAAAACTATGCTCATACCTCGCAGTAATCTCACATCTACTGATCAGCATTTCAAAATGATAATAAAACAATTCCCATAAGAAGTAACCTTCGTTATAAACAATAAAGCACAAGGTCAGACGATTCAAAAGGCAAGATTCTATTTATCAGAACCCGTTTTTTCGTATGTGTACTCGCACGCGGCTTTTCAGGAATTTGTAGATGTATTAATATTTAATTATGCACTTTATTATCAAACTCTACTCGAAATCTTGTATATTGAACAGAAATCGAAAGATGTTTTATAATTAAGGTGGTAGTATTTAATGGCTAACTAACGACCACTATTTATAGTCAAAAAGTAAACGATGATTACTTTATAACTAGTACCGGTAATATTAATTTCAAAGAAGTTTCTGTAAAGTTATCACCTCTGATAAAACCATTGATAAATTTTTAATTATCTTTCTTTTTAAATGTTTTACAATTGAACTTGCAGTGCTAATATTTCCACGGGTCAGCCAGTATACAAGAACTGTTCGTTTACTTATTCTTTGGAATCAAAGAAACTCTATTTGTAGGCTTTCTGGTACCTTAATTGTCTACGAGATGGCGCTAGTGCCGTTTTCAATATACGGAGTGACAAAATTGTTCATATTTTGTAAACTCGCTTTTTAGTAGGGAAGACAACTATTCAGGTAATCTTAAAAGTCAAAACATTATCTAAATACCAAATTTCATCAAAATCGTCACAGCCGTTTCCGAAATCCGAAATATATATATATATACAAGAATTGCTCGTTTAAAGATATAAGATATTGTAACTATAAAAATATGCAACACTTAGTAATTGTTCTAATATTCATTATTCTTATTAATAATAAACACACACAATAATAAATTGTAAGGATCATCTACTTAATTCTTGGATAATACACATTCATAAGTAAGTAATTAGATAAAGGAAACAAAGAAACTGCCGCGAGGCACTGAAAATAAGAAAGGACAGGGAAAAATAAACAGATACCCATCACTCACCACAGATGAAGGCAAGAGGGCGAGACGAACACGTAAAAACACAAAAACATAAACAAATTGCACAATATTTCGACACGAGTCTTAATCATGTGAGAGGTGAGACATACAGCAGAGTAAAAGATGTGGTCACATCCCAACCCACCACCTGAATGAAGCATAGGCGGAAAACACACGGTGGTGGTAGAATTGCCTGGAGGAGGGGCAGGGGGGGGGGGGGAGAGATAAGCTTTGTGTAGCATAATTTAAAAAGTTATAATTTTATTTAGATTGATTATAGATGAAAGAGTGAGTGTGTGTATATATATAATAACAATGAAAAAAAAGACACTAAGTAGCAGAAAGGAATCAAATTAGGATATGGAAATGAGCCACCACTTACCTTTAGATGATGGATGTGGGGTGCGAACACACAGAAAAGACACAAATAATAAAGAAATTTTCGGGAAAAAAACCCTTCTTCAACGAGAGAACATTATGAGAGGTGGGTGCAGCCGGAGATTGCCTCACAGAAAGACCGCCGGTCAAGAAAATGGTACATATATATATAGATTGTTTGGAAACAAAGGCGCTGAGAGCGGATATATTAGACATTGGGATAGGAGAAAAACCACCGCTTACCAAAGATGAGGGCTCCAGCGGCGTCAAAACACGAAAAAACACACAAACATAATACAAATTTTCGAGCTTAGCTCTTCATCAGGTTGTAGGATGAGGTGGTTGCCCCGCGGAAGCTAGCAACCAACTGAGGAGACCACACGGGGTGCACATGGTCGGCTGGTCGGGGTGGAGAGGGAGGGGGGAGAAACAACATGGCGGGAGGCGGGGGTGGGGGTGGAAGGACCTAAGCCCGAAAATGATAATTAGACTGCACAGTGGAAACGCGGTTGCGGTCATAAGGTCACTGGCATAAAACAAAGAAAAACACGGGGGGGGGGGGGGGTTGGAATCTACTGAAAACGATCTATAAGTGCCCCCATAAAAAATTTATTCCACACGCAAAATTATTGAAAATATTACACACGAAAAAATACTACACACGGAAAAAATATGATAATATAAAACACACGAGAGAAAAAAAAATTTATTGCAATAGATCTAAGTACAAAAAGAGAAAGCTAATCACATCAAACGCGCCCTCCCATACAGCCTGGGAATCCGGGGCAGGCACATTTGCTCCAACGAACAGTCCCTTAAGCAGTACACGAATAACATTTCTGAAGCCCTAATATCCCGCAATTACCCCCCAGATTTAGTTCATAAACAAGTTACATGAGCCACATCAGTACCGACACAATCCATCAACACCCCACAACCATCAAGAACCAACCAAAGCCCACTTTTGGTCACCCGCTACTTCCCTGGCTTAGAATCCATCAACAGGATCCTAAGACAAGGATATGATCTCCTCCGAGCCTGCCCGGAAATGAAAACACTCCTACCACAAATCCTTCCCCAGCCCCCCAGAACCTGTTTCAGTAGACCCCCCAACTTGAACCAACTCTTGGTCCATAAACATGGAACCCCTCAGCCCCAAGGATCCTTTCCTTGTAACAGGCCCCGTTGCAAACTTTGCATGATGCACCCGCCTTCGACCACCTTCACCAATCCCGTAACAGGGGAAAGCTTCTATATCACTGGATCGGCTACCTGCGTAACTTCTCACCTGATCTATCAACTTACCTGCAACCACTGCCCAGCCTCCTACATAGGTCTGACCACAAATCCACTGGCCATCCGGATGAATGGACACAGACAATCGGTCTGGACTGAGAACCCTGACCACCCTGTTTCTTTTCATGCCACCACTCATAACACCAACAATTTCAACACCTGCTTCACAGTCCGTGCCATCAAAGTACTCCCAGACAAAAGCAGCATCTCAGAACTGAGAAGGTGGGAACTGGCCTTTCAGTACCAACTGGGGACCAGACAACCACCTGGACTAAATTTAAGATAGCTCCAATTTTCCTCTCTCCTCCGACCTTTGCCCCTTACCTGCCATCATTTCCCACAAAACCATCGCTCACCAGAGCTTTCTCTTTTTGTACTTAGATCTATTGCAATAAATTTTTTTATCTCGTGTGTTTTATATCATCATATTTTTTCCGTGTGTAGTATTTTTTCGTGTGTAATATTTTCAATAATTTTGCGTGGGGAATAAATTTTTTATGGGGGCACTTATAGATCGTTTTCAGTAGATTTCAACCCCCCCCCCCCCCGTGTTTTTCTTTGTTTTATGCTAGTGACCTTATGACCGCAACCGCGTTTCCACTGTGCAGTCTAATTATCATTTTCGGGCTTAGGTCCTTCCACCCCCACCCCCGCCTCGTTGTTTCTCCCCCCTCCCTCTCCACCCCGACCAGCCGACCATGTGCACCCCGTGTGGTCTCCTCAGTTGGTTGCTAGCTTCCGCGGGGCAGCCACCTCATCCTACAACCTGATGAAGAGCTAAGCTCGAAAATTTGTATTATGTTTGTGTTTGTGTGTTTTTTCGTGTTTTGACGCCGCTGGAGCCCTCATCTTTGGTAAGCGGTGGTTTTTCTCCTATCCCAATGTCTAATATATATATATATATATATATATATATATAGGTTTAACGTAGGTTTAGGCCAGGGGTGTGTCTGGTGTCAAAGATATGTTGGTAAGCTAGTTCCCATCTGCAGAGTTCTGAAAGAGTGGTGGTATTGCTCTAATCCTATCTTATTTTAAGTAAGAAATTAATTAATACTAAAAAATGGGGAAGTGCAGACCAGGGATTAACATCCAAAAAATAATAAGAAAGACTAATGACGGGACACAGTGTTAATAACAACATAGGCATCAACTAAGCACAAAAAGTTTTGAGACTTCAACTAAGGTGGAAAACAATTGATGCAACTCACTTCACATAACTCGACATCCAAGTGAAATCGTACAGAGTTTTTGTAACTTTCAGTGAAGGTTGTGCTTAGTGCTAAATGCCATCTGGTGCCAGGTACATAAAAGAGCAGCTTGCTTAGAGCAACTTCTCATAGATGGCATCACTAAAAGTTTAATATAAAACGAGTTACGGCCGAGGTAAGCACTCGCCCCCACACACCTCACCTTACCCCTGGATCTTAAGACTCGCAGCCTTTAAAAGCTCCTCATGTTTAGCCATCAACTTATGCTGCCATATTATTCCAGACAAATTTGTATTTGAAACATTAGTCTTCATCTATCAAGAATAGGTAATTCTGCCATGTAGGAGTCTGAACAACAGCATTCGTGTGCATAGTCCGATTATTTGGGGTAAAGGTTGATGTGACCCCAGGTCAACCTCAAAAAGCAATATTTAGTACCTGTGAATCCAAAATAATTCTTGGCCAATTTTTCCCCCCCAGTCTTTCAATAAATCCCTTACAATCCATGTCCTCAGTTATCTGCTTCATAAATTCTAATCTGTCTTCCTCTACAGTTCTTACCTTCGACTGTTCCCTCCACTAGTAAATTAACCAATCCAGCATGTCTCAAAATATGACCTACCAGCCTGTCTCTTCTTTCTGTAAGACTCTTCCACAAACTTCTTTCGTTGACCATTATTTACAAAAGTCTTTTGTTTCATACTTAATTTTGAGCATCTTTCTATAGCAGTGCATTTCAAATGCTTCAACTTTCCTTCTTTCTGGTATTCTTAAAGTCCATGCTTCGCTACCATAAAGTGCTATGCTCAACACACAGAGTTTTAAAAACTTCTTTCTAAATCCTAGATCAAAATTTGAAACTAAAGGATTTTGCTAGTGCTATTCTGCTTTTAACATCATTCCTGCTTTGGCCATCAGTTGTAATTTTGCTTCCCAAGGAGCAGAATTCTCTTACTTCACCTATTGTACCCCGATCCTATTTTTATATTTACTTTACTGTGATTTGTATCATTTCTGCTACATTTAATCACTTCTATCTTGCTTGGATTTATATTCAGTCCAAAATCTTCCTTCAGTATTTTGTTCATGCCATTCAGTAATTTCTCAGTATCCTCAGGCAGTTCTGCTAACAAGACAAAGTCATCAGCAAATTGTAGCACACTGAGTTTTTTCCTCTTGAACACTTATGCCACATGAAAAATTATCTTTTACTTCCTTTGTTGCTGCCTCTACATATAAGTTGAATATTAACAGGGATACTGATGTATGTCTCACGATTCTCTACTAATATAATTGGTATGAACACCAGGAGTTGGAGTGGCTGTAATGGAGGACAGCTAGATTTGTCTGAGGAAATTAATGCAGAACACAATCAGTCACTGATACGATAGAGGATCTGGGTAGGGACTGAATGGAAAAATGGGAAGTAGGTGAAGAGCGTGACGGGAGTTGGTGATGAGATTTGAATGAATGATGGTGGTAGAAGAAAAATTAGTATGAGAAAGGGAATTCGGCCATGAGGGAGTTTGAAAACTTGTTCTACATTTCCCTCAGTAACTGGTCATAGAATCCCCATCCTATAAGACAACTTACCTGAAACAAAGAATTTGAGGTGAAAATAATGTTCTGTGAGGGGAAGTAAGTAAGGAAATTGGAGCACAGTGGAATCATTTTCTGTTTTGTAGTAAACAACCCTCTCGTAACTCACCCTGCCTCTTGAGAGCCTCGCCGAGGGCAGTTTGCAGGGTCATCCGTTCCCTCGTCACCTCTCTCAGCTCTGCCTCGAGGTTCGCGACTTGCTCCCGTTGCGTCGTCACTTCCTTTTCTTGTTGCTGAATGCTCTGGTTTAGATCAGCTTCCAGGTTCTGAAACAGTGAGGTATCAATAAGCCAAACTATTTCATCAAATCCAATTACTGATTACCTTGAAAAAGCATAACAATAACTTTGTTAGAGGCCCTGCTCCATAGTAGTTGCATTGATATTTTAAATTAAACACCACCTGTTAACAGTTGTTTTGATTAATTTTTCCGACGTGTTTCACTGTTGGTGTGAGGCATGGTCGGTGGGAATACTGTGTCAGTCCAGAACAGGACTTACTTCTCTGGACAGGTATCCAGAGTTAAGCATTTTAACTAAACTTTATGTGCACTTCAATGTTACTAGTATTTGCAGTTTTTTCTCGTTAAACCTGCACTTTTATTTTTTTTGCGTCCAGCTGGTATCACTGTTTACTGTAATGTTTTATTTACATGCAAACCACTACGATAAACTGATAAGGGGAATTTTATGGCAGTTCAATTAAAAATTAGAATGGAGACAGTTTACAAAACTTTTAAATAAATGCAACTTTCAGCTTCAGCTGGAAGACCTATACAGTTTTATAAAAATAAACAGCACAGCGAGATTGAAAACAGTTGCAGCCGTTTTGCATCTTTTGAAAGGTGGGTGTCCACTATAATCTGATTTTTTTATTGAATTATTAATAAATAATGTCAATGCAACTGCTTTTCAATGCCTTATTGTTTTTCGCCTCTCATCGAAGTATCATGAGGAATGAATGTGTGTTGAAATTTATGTTATATTCTTACATCTTTTGTTAAAGAAATATTGCAATGATTTTTTAATGCTTACCCTATTTTGCACCATTGACATTATCTGCAAAGGACTGCAAGAGGGTTATTAAGCAGTATGGATTAACATGTATATCTATGCAGCTACTTACAAAACCATCAACACTATTTCCCATAGGACCTAAAACCACAATAAAGTTTCTAATTTTACAGAACAGATCCTAAGAAATTTACTGCTAGCTACCATTCAACAATTGCCTCAACAACCTTATCATATTCCCAAAGAGATTAAATAAATATGTATATACCACACACAAACTCTGCACATTCCCAGGAATACCTTTTCCTCCCTCTGTAGTTGTATAATGTAGCTACTAACTGCCTTATCTTCCAAGAAATTTAACTTCTTTTGATTTATCAACTATACACATTTACACTTGGTTCAATTTCTTTCAAATGCTTAAGAATGAAATAGTGAAAAAGTTTATTTAATTGACGCACAATAATAACATCATAAACAGTTTCTTTGTGACAAAATTTGTCTACTTCCTCATTAAAGAAATACATTCAACAATCCAGTTAAAAATGTTTCTTTTATAGCTATAGTACACAGTTTCTGAAGTGGAAATGTGTTTAAATACTTTTATTCAATACTTTATTTAAAAAAATATAAACTACCTACTAATTAACTGTAGCTGCAAGAAATTGTAGGAAATAAGAATTAAGTATAAGAATGTAATTTTGAGATGAAGAACTATCATCTTAAGACGCCCACTCACCTCTAGACGGTTGCGGAGTTCCTTGCACTGGTAGCGCTCTTCCTCGAGTTCTTGCTGTAAATAAGACAGTTTCTCTTCCTGCAAGCTAATTTCCAGATGTGAACGCATCAAGGAATCTCTTTCTACCTCAGATTTCTGCAGATGTATTTCGAGGTTCTTAGCTTCCTGCTTAACTTGGTTTAGTTCATTTAAAAGCTGTAATGAAGCAAAATGTAATAAGCATCACTATAAAACAAAATAAGTTTCCTGCTAGTGCCAAGACATTGAACAAAAAATAAGGCTTTCAGCAAATGATTTAAATATAGAGGTCATCTGCACAACAATCCAAGCCAATAATTTGATGATCACCATTCTCTTTTGAGAGTAATGTGCACTTAATCACTACACTATAAAATAAGTCTATAGCTAAAAATGTTAAACTTTCAGGATCCTTTCGTATTCTGACTAGTGAAGAACTTTACTTTCATCTTTTATTTAAACTCATAAAAAAACTATACCGAAAATTTTATAATTAGTGAAAGATAGCTAACCTCATTTTCCCTGCTAGCACAAGCATCAATTGTGTCTCGAAGTTTTCTTTCAACCTCCGTACGAAGATTTCTTTCTGAGGTGAGCTCTTCCTGCAATTTTGTCACCAATACCTGGTTTTCCAACACCACTTTCTCCATTCGCGACTCCATGCCAACCACACTTTGTCGAGTTCGTTTCGTCATCTGAAGGGAGCGCATATCAAACAAAGACAGCAATTTAAAAAACACACACACACACACGCAAGGAGAATTAGTAAACAGATGAACAAGTTTAATATTGCATCAGTTTTAGAAAAGTACAAACTTTTCAAGAAATAGAACACAAAGTTTAACAACATAGTTACTTATACCCAACCAACTGTCCAGTATTAGCGAAAAATACGAACAACTACTTTAGCATATTTTTAAAGGGAGGCTACCATACAGAATAATACAGCTAAAACTTTAATCTATTTTGCCATTTAGCTGTTTGTGTTTGGGGGGAGGGAGGAGGGCAAAGACTGCTGCAGTAAAGTCAGATTTGTCATTAATCTATACAATAAAATAGTAGAAATTTTGTCTGCACATTAATTTTTTTTTTCTCTCTCTAAAAGAGAACTGAAATGTGCACTACTGATGAGAATGTAAAACAATAAAATTTGGAATTATTGTCTGTGCCAGTGTATATGTTTGTGGATTGTGCAAAAACTGAAGGAAGGATTTTGACAACACTGTTCATGTTGGTAGTTTACATCTACAGTCAGGATCTAGAGTACATTTTATTTCCATAGGTCGCAAAGCTCTTATGATACAGAGTCCAAAACTAAGTTCTGACTTTTTTCTGACTGCACGTGCATCCTGGAAAAATTAAAAAATGTACTTGCTATAGCAATAGAATGTCATCAGTTAACACAAAGGGAATTTGTATCTGGATGTGTAAGCAGCTACACGGTGCAGCGTCGGTAGTAGTGAAGGACAGAGTCCACTGCCTGATCTATACTATAGAAACATTGTGTCGCTACATTAAATTTATTTCAAAAAGAACAATTGCAATGTATCAATGTATGCTATTGATGATAGAGATGCTAAAAACCATTTTAAAAAATATGTTTCAGCAGACCTCCAAATCTCAACCAACTCTTGGTCCATAAGCACGGGGTCCCCCAGCCTGCAAGACAGCCCCAAGGTTCATGTCCTTGCAACAGATCCCGTTGCAAATTATGCAGTATGCACCCACCTTCCACCACCTTTACCATCCCCGTAACTGGGGAAAGCTTTCCCATCACAGGATTCGCCACTTGTACATCCTTCCACCTTATATACCAACTCACTTGTAACCATTGCCCAGCCTCCTACATTGGACTCACAACAAATCCACTGGCCATCAGAGTGAATGGACACAGACAATCGGTACACACCCAGAACCCTGACCACCCTGTATCTCATCACACCACTATACATGGCACCAACGATTTTAACACCTGCTTCTCGGTCCGCGCCATCAGAGTCCTCTCAGATAAAAGCAGTATTTCAGAACTTAGAAGGTGGGAACTGGCCTATCAGTACCAACTAGGGACCAGGCAATCTCCAGGTCTAAATTTAAGATAGCACCAATTTTCCTCCCACCCATCCCCCTCACTTCCATGTTCTCCAACAGAACCACCGCTCACCAGAGCCTATCTTTATAGATTGTGACTTCGAATTTTGCTAATTTTGATTTTTAGTTTTAACTTAAAATTTCTGAATATTTTTTTTTCAGTTGTTTGCACATGTGTCCATTACTTGGTGGGTTTTTGGGACCATTAACTGAGGTATACTGCCCTTCCACGATGGGTCCTTGTGTACAGTTTTGCTTTATACTTGCTATTTAACAATGTTTTCCAGCCTGTGCTCTACTACCCCCACCCTCACTTCCCACCATGTTGTTTTTCCCCCCACCATGAGCCACCGACATTGTGGCTCACGCAGTTGGCTGCCAGCTGCTTGCGTCCAGCCATCTCACTTTGTAACGTAACCATGAACGTTACGGTTATATTTGGAGTGGATAGTGTAATCTGAGAGGTATGTAAGGTCTTTGGCGGTGGGCGAGCGCCGAGCGCGGCGAGCGGGGAGTCGGTGATTGTCAGTGGTAACGTACGGAACAGCCGGCGGGAGCGGAAGGTTTACGGCAGTGTGTTTATCCCGTGAATACATCGTACGGCCTGCTTGGCGTGTGTTCCGTACTAAAGAACACTGTGGGATGTGTGCTAAAGTATATGTTGGACTATGAAGGTTCTTCCGAGTGACCTGATTCAATATAAACTGTGTTTAGTAAACTACTGCAGAATCGGACTATGGCGATTGTTTGTTAATTAGTTTCGAGAATTGTGCTCACTGCTTATTTAGTTGTTTTGACTGTACTTGAATCTGCTATCTTCGGTGACGAAGAAACATTAGTATTATTGTCTGGTGGCATGCTTGTTGACTGTGTAGTCTCAGAGGAATAAATCTACGAAAACTAGTACGCATATGTGTTTTCTTCTGTGACTTTAATTAACCAATTAGCATAGCCGAAAGACTGGCGACCGCACGGCAAAACGAACCTTTAATTAAAAGAGTAATTAGTGGTGGAAGAAAGCTTAAGAAAAATCGTGTTAGGAAGTGTAGCTGCTCAATTGCTTCAACGAACTTTTAACTATACAAACACGAATAGCGCGAGTAGCCGTTACATGGCTCAACGTGACAGGACAAGTTGCAGTTAAAATTGTTAAGGACGGACAGTGATTAATATAAAAAAAAAAAAAAGTGCTGGAAATAATAAGCAGTGAGTAGAGCGGGAAGACAACAATCGGCGATGGTACGGCTACTTCGAGGCGGCGAGTGCACAACAATGTAATAAACGAGAGGACCCGAGCTTTCACGATCGGAACCGAACAACGCAGTCTGACGGGAAGCCTCGCCAGAGCAACAACTCGACACCGGGGCAACGCGGTACAGCGGAGAGACGCGACAGCGGAACAACGCGGGCACGCAGAAGCGGCGCGGCGTCATTGCGGTCGACGGCAGCGCGGTCAGCAACTGAGATTCTTCGAAAGGAAAGTGCGAACAATTTTTTTTAATTAAAGAAAGACACAAACTGACATTAAAATAATAATAATAAAAAATAAATAAATAATAATACTGTTTCGATTGGAATCACATTTCCGCGGTAGTAATTATTTCTTTTGCATTAATGAATCTTCAAATGAGCTACTGACTATGCGGATTGCAAATTTTATGCATGCAAGCATAATTTTATTCTGATTTGGGTCAAGTTATGTCAGTTTCTGTTAACGAATTAATTTGTAGATTTTTTTTGTTGATTTTCCAAAGAAGTGCAAGATTTATTTTTCAGTCTTTGTAAAAGCACAAACCGGCACGAATAATTCGCGATTTTTTTAAGAGAAAAAATTAATTATTATTTTTGCATATTGAGTAACAGAGGTCTTTTTCCTTTTCTTTCGTTAACTTATTAAAGTTGAAATGCCGGACAACTGTGTTAGATTTGCTTAGCAAATCATTTTTCAAAAAAAAAAAAAAAAAAAAATATTTTAGAGTTTCCGTAATTTTTTTGGTCATTGATAGTAGTGTATGTATTCAATTGAAAGTGTATTTTATGACATGGTGTATATCTTGTTTGGTAGTTAAGTTAAGAGATTTGGAAACAGAATTTTACCTTTTTTTCTGGGCTAATGTATACTGGTGTATTGTGTTTGCTGGATTGACGGCGTTGGTTACTTCTTGTCTTTTCTACAACGGAAGATTGAATTTATTGTGTGAAATAATTTCGCAATATGGCATCTGAGGTAGAGGGTGGTGTGAATGGAGAGATGGTGCGGGGAGGTGAGTCCCTTGGTGACGCACCCAGTGTAGGCATTAATCATTCCTCACTTACTGTGCCTAATCATTTACAGTCGATGACGAGTTTTGCTAGTGAATCAGAAGTTGACAAGTCAAGAGAAGTGGTTAGGGAAAGTAATGAGGCGTCCATGTCGGAAATGTTTTGGGCTTTCCAGGGACAATTTGTCATGTCAATTCAGTCCTTTCTTGAAGCTAAATTCAATGAAAACAAGATTTCACTTGAATCCAAATTAAATGAAAATAGTATTTCACTTGAATCCAAATTAAATGAAAATAGTATTTCAATTAAATGAAAATAGTATTTCACTTGAATCCAAATTAAATGAAAATAGTATTTCACTTGAATCCAGATTAAATGAATCACTTGAATCCAAATTAAATGAAAATAGTATTTCACTTGAATCCAAATTAAATGAAAATAGTATTTCTCTTGAATCCAAATTAAATGAAAATAGTATTTCACTTGAATCCAGATTAAATGAATCACTTGCATCCAAATTAAACGAAAATAGTATTTTGCTTGAATCTAAATTAAATGAAAATAAGGAGAGTATCGAATGTCTTCGGGATGCTTTTGAATCGCGACTAGGGCAGTTTAGGGAAGAATTGACACAATATAGGGAACTTTGTGCACAACAAACTGCTGAAATATCTTGTAAATTGACTCAGTATCGTTCAGACTGCGAACAAGTAACTAGAGTTTTGCACCAAAATATGGAATCCCTAAAGAAAACAGTCGAGCTTATAGAAGATAACCATGATGAAAGATTGTCGAAGGTGGAGACTTTAGGAGAAACCCTTACCGAAAAATACACGGTAGTAAAAGAAGAAGTTGACCATTTAACAGTCGGCGTAGAGAAATTGTCGTGTCAGGTGGAAAAGGTTAAGGCTTCTACTGCAGTGTGGGTGAATGAAAAGTTACAGTTACAAGAGAAGCAAATTGAAAAAAGTCTAAAGTTACGGGTTCCACAAGTTGTGCGAGAAGAGGTTGTCAAATGTCAAATCTTGCCAAATGTGAATGCGCTCACTGCGTGCATGGTAGAAGAGAAAGTGGACTGGGAGGACTTTTGTGATAATGGGGGGATACACCCAGTTGATTTTGTGAAGAAGTTTGAAAATTTTGGGCCAGTTCTGTAGGGCCGTAGAAAGGAATGAAGATAGAAATGTTCAGTAAACATATCAAGGGGAATGCCCGAATGTGGGGAGAACGGGCGGCAGATAATTGCGAGACGTTTGAGGAGTTTAAGTCAGCGTTTTTGGAACATTTCTGGTCCATCGACCGGCAAATTGCTGTTCGGCGGAATTTAATGATGGGAAAACCATACTCGCCGGGTGGTGGCACTCAGCAAAATTTTTTCTTGAAGGTGTGTTAATTCTTGTAAACATTTAAGTTCACCATTTAGTGAAGGGGAATATGTGCGGATGATTAGTGCGCGTTTGCCCGAGTCGACACAGCTTGTATTTGTCAGTCACAATATATGTACCATTGACGAGGCGGTAAAGATGTTGGGTCGGCTGGACGAACAAGAGAAAAGTATAAGAGCAAAAGAATATGGGGTGAGGACACCCACACATTACGCGGAGAAATCGCAATCGGAAGGCGATAGAAGTAGTTCACATCAGCAGCAGGAGAGCTACAATCATTTTGATAACAGGAATCGAGGCGGCTACAATAACCGCGGGCAAGAGAGGAGGATTTGGACGTGGTCGTGGAACAGGGGGAGGAGGATTTAGAGGTGGATATCAAGGACCAACTGGAGATGATCGGTCCCGAGAAGAGTCTGTAAATCAGGTGCAGGTGGCCGTTGTGGAGAGTGAGCCACAGTTAAACTAGTGTCTGTCACTGCTACAGCCTCGGCGGGGACAGGAGACGATACGAGGCTATCAAAAGAAGAACCAGAAGACAATACGAAGGGGGGAGATGAAGATGAGATTTCTAATGAACCAATTACAAACGATCAAGGAGAGGAAAGAGTGATCTGGACGAATGTCGGAGATTATGCTAAACTGTTCATCGCTAAAGCGCGCATTCATGAGGAGGAGAGTGATGACTCGTCAGAAGAGTGGTCAAGTTGGACGGAGATAAGGTGGTTAGGACAAGAAAAGGCAAAGATAATTTCAGGACTAACTTATAGATCAAATGGAAGAGAAACTGTGAATAAAAATGATGTTTGTGAGCAAGAAGAGCAGGAGAAGACTTGTGTAACTGACGACAAAATTGTTAAGAAAGATACTGTAGTAAAAGAAGAAATGAGGTCAGTAGAAGGAAGATGGAAGACAGCGAGAAGCAGTCCTTGAGGTGAAAGAAACAGTTCAGGAGAAGAAACAGTGAAGCCTGAAACTTTGCCGGAAGGGAATCTCGAAGTGAAACATTGTATGATGGTAAATGAGAACTATCCATTATGTAAAGACACAAAACAGAAGGTAATTAATGGGAAGAAAGAGACTAGGCAGAATAGAGGATACTATGTGAAGCCAGAAGAATGGTATTTGCTGAGAGAAGAAAGTTGGAAGAGGCACAGGAAGAAGTTACGGTTATATGATGAAGCAAAGAATGTAAATAAGAAGAAAGGAGGAGGAAGAGAAGAGAGTTGGAAGAAGCGTAAGAAGAAGCGGGGTTTAATGCTGTTTGGTGAAGGAAGGAATATTGTAAAGAAAAAGAAGTAGGTACATTAGGTAGGAGGGGGTGAGGTACAGTCTTCAGTTGCCTCACTACGCATGATGGAAACAGTCCATGCATAAATGCCTTAGCGTTATGGTAGGTTTAGGTTTTCAGGGTTGTTTGGTCATCACAATTATTTCTTCTATGGTATTGCACAGTTGTTGTATCAAATGTCTTTTGCGGTTGTGCGCAGATTAGCGACCCGCACAATCCTTGTTTTGGTGCAAACGCATTTTAAGTCGTCACGAGTAAAGAAGGAGATACGAAAGTTTAATGTTTTGTACGAAGGTCCCTATAGGGTCAAAGCCTGTTTGAGGGATAATGCTTACAAATTAGAATATGCCGATGGGAGAGAAGTTGCCGGGACTTTCAATGTCATTTCTCTGAAACCTTACAAATATTTTGGTGAGGAGGGGAGTGTCGGTGGGGTGTCAGGCACCGGATAGAGGGGCCCACCTCACAGCACTGTCGCATCTACCGCACCTCCAAGCTTTAAGTGTTGCCATGATTTAAGTAAGTTTTTCAGTAGTTTCTTGTAACAATCCATCGCAGTCGCAATTAGAATGTGTAAGAGGCTGTGTCAATAAGTTAGTGGGGTAAAGGACTTTTGGTAGTTGGGTACAGATTGGTGACCCACGTAGTATTAATACACAGTTACGGAAGGCATTCTTGCTGGTTTGTGTTTCCCAGTAATTTTAGCCCCGAGGCTGGACAATGTACTTAGAAGTGCGGTTTTCCCTTTCATTAAAGTGTTAAGATGATTTAAGTGTGGCGCAGCGTAATGTCAGTTTGCGTCTTTCCGCGTGTGGAGTGATCAGTGTTGGTGTACAACAGTCAGTGAATGAGGCACCTGCCTGAGCAGGGCACACTGTCAGTGCACTGTCGAAGTAAACAAGGCACGATTCAGTGCATGTGTCATACATCAGGAAAAAAGAGAGGAAAAAATTGTTGTCAAAATATATTGTAACTCAATTTGTAATTTCTTGGTTATATGTCATGGATCTAAGCAAGGACATATGGACATTGAAAGGTTTGATGATTTGTTTCATGCAGTTTCAGACTGTGTGTGTTATTCTTAATGTGTATGTAATTATGTTAGTTTAAGGATAAGCAAGCAGCCACCCAGACTTCCCTTTATGTTTGGTAAACATTTAATCTTGTATTTTTTTGTAAATGTTTCTATGTATATGTGAACAAGTGTGGTTTGTGATGACAAAAGTCGGTGCTTTGTCAATGCCGACTTTTGCCACATTGTAACGGTGGGGGTGTAACGTAACCATGAACGTTACGGTTATATTTGGAGTGGATAGTGTAATCTGAGAGGTATGTAAGGTCTTTGGTGGTGGGCGAGCGCCGAGCGCGGCGAGTCGGGGAGTCGGTGATTGTCAGTGGTAACGTACGGAACAGCCGGCGGGAGCGGAAGGTTTACGGCAGTGTGTTTATCCCGTGAATACATCGTACGGCTGCTTGGCGTGTGTTCCGTACTAAAGAACACTGTGGGATGTGTGCTAAAGTATATGTTGGACTATGAAGGTTCCTCCGAGTGACCTGATTCAATATAAACTGTGTTTAGTAAACTACTGCAGAATCGGACTATGGCGATGGTTTGTTAATTAGTTTCGAGAATTGTGCTCACTGCTTATTTAGTTGTTTTGACTGTACTTGAATCTGCTATCTTCGGTGACGAAGAAACATTAGTATTATTGTCTGGTGGCATGCTTGTTGACTGTGTAGTCTCAGAGGAATAAATCTACGAAAACTAGTACGCATATGTGTTTTTTCTTCTGTGACTTTAATTAACCAATTAGCATAGCCGAAAGACTGGCGACCGCACGGCAAAACGAACCTTTAATTAAAAGAGTAATTAGTGGTGGAAGAAAGCTTAAGAAAAATCGTGTTAGGAAGTGTAACTGCATAATTGCTTCAACGAACTTTTAACTATACAAACACGAATAGCGTCGAATAGCCGTTACAACTTCTACTGAGGAAGAGCAATGCTCGAAAATTCTATTCTTTGTGTGTTCGTGTTTTTTTCATGTACCAACGCCACAGGAATCCCCTTCTTTGGTAAGCAGTGGTTTTTTATTCTATCCTAATGTATATATATATATAATGTAAATAAACAAATAAAAATATAATTGAAATTTTTTTGAAAAATATATGAAACTATTGTGCTAGCCAGTGATGGGTATATAGGGGTGAGGATTGAAGAAATTAATGGAAATTAAGGCCTGGGGAATCCCCCAAGCACTTAGTGCACTAAGACACCTGGTGGGGACATCTCCCTAATTGGCTAATGACTCCACGTGGAGTAACAGTGTGTGTTTCTTAATTGGCTTTCAGTCATACTTTGTCAGAGGCAAAGTGTGGCCTACCATTCTGAAGCACCCCGTGCTAAACTGAAGAGAAACTGCCACATACATAATTCCCAGGCTGAGAGAGAAACTTTCAACGATTCAGCTCTCACCCTTGGAGCAGAGCGTGACAGTACCATCTGCGAATGGGAACCGGACTACGCTCACTAAATCCAATAAATATTTGCTTTTATTGATTTCTAACCTGTAATTGGCAGATTTGCTACAATACCTCACCATGACACAAAGTGAAAAACTGTAAATTTTATATTTTTGTCCACCTATTATCACTTCTTGCATAAACCATTGAAGGAATTTCAGTTAAGTTTTGTCAGGTAATATATAGCGTACTTTTTATCCTGATTAGTACTACATTTCGTTTATGATTCAGTGGGCAAAACTGTGAATCTTGGAATTTTTGCTATCCATTTAATATTGCGAAGCGATTGGTCAGGTGGCTCAGTTGATTAAGTTTTTTTTAAATTATGGCTTTACACCTCATCGACACTGAGGTCATTACAGGCAGGATGGGATTGGGAACAAGGAACATGAAGGAATTCAGCCATGGCTTTTTAAAGGAAGCCTCCCGGCATTCACCTGGAATGATTTGGGGAAACCATAGAAAACCCAAATCTGGATGCCCGGATGGGGATTCGACCGGCATCCTCCCGAATGCGAGGCCAGAATGTTAACCATTCACCCACCACGCTCAGTTGTTGCTTAAGGCTTGCAACAGGTATGGAGGGTCACCGTTTCAAACCCTGGACCCAACTGACTTTTTTTTGGGCCTTAAAAATTGACCTTTAAAATGCGAAGATGCTAGGACGCTCCACATTAAATTATAGGTCCCCTATACCTGGTGCATTTACCAGGTTAGGCAATGTGGCTACAATATAGGTGCAACGCACAGCCTCAAAACTCGTCACCTAGTTTTTAAGATGATACTAAATTATATACTGCATGGCAGAGCTTTCTGGTGGTCGAAATGCCTGCCGCAATAAGTTTTACATCACACCTTGTATACATACAAATAAAGCAATCTATTTGTACAAATGCTAGGCATCACCATTTCAAAAATGGTTTGCAATGGGAACAATAGTGAAGGGTGTCTGTGGGTAAATATGCCCAAACTTTCTTAACCCTTTGACTGCTGTTGATGGGTATACACGTCATGCTGCCTGCTGGCCCCGAGTGCTAATGACGAGTTTAGACGCAGCCGCTGGTTTTCCCGAGTGCTGTTGACGAGTTAAGCCGCACCCGCCTGCCGCTACCTGAGTGCTGACGAATATAGACGCGCCGCTACCCGAGTCCTACAGCGGACTTCACGACCCATTTCTCAATAGCCTTTTGCAGTTCTGGTCGCTAGCTTATCATCCGAATATTTGTTTGTAGGGAGCCTAGGCTTTGCTCTACAGTTCACTATTCAACAGAAATTTCATGGCAAGACGTCATGGGTGCATTGAGGAAGAAATCATGGAGATTCTTACGAGGAGTGACACCGAGGATGAACTATTTGATTTTGATGGAAGTGATAGCTTTTCCACATAATCGGAAGGCTTTAGTCATAAACCATACTCGTCAGCAGGGCTGACAATGCAGTCTCATGTTTCAACAAGAGATGTTAGTTGTTCTGAATCTGAAGAATCAGAAAGTGATAGTGAAACGCTTACGAAGAAATTACGTCTTAGTGATAAATCTGACTGGAAAGAAAATGATTTTCGTCCAGTTAGTCACGCATTTGATGGTACGCTGTCGGGACATGTGTGTCAAATAGGGAATGTGCCAAATATTCTGTCAGTTTTCATGTTATTTTTTTACAGAAGAACTGATGAAATATATAGCTGATGAAAAGAATCGGTTTTATATAACCACTATGGAGAATATTGCAGAATCAGTGCATTCTTGAATATCAAGGTGGAAAGATACTGAATATGATGAAATTTTTTGTTTCATAGCTATTTATCTTCTGATGCATCGCGTGAAAAAAATTGAAAATTAGCTAATATTGGACCAGAGATGTTCTTCTAAATACCGCAATTCTTGGTGAACTTATGTCCAGATACCGCTTTTTGTTACTTTGGTGAGGTTTCGTGAGATTTTACCTGTCCATCCAATATTTCTACAATAGTTTATTTGCGAATTAATGCACAAGTCTCAACTCCCACATGATGGAGTCACGGGCACAGTTAGTAAACATAAAAGTTAGTTTGTCTCAGAACCATTTAATCAAACATTTAATGCCAAACTCAACTTATTTTCTACATCCTACTTGCTAAACAGCGACTTTTCTAAATAATAGCCTCCACTGTTTAAATGCAATGTATCAATAATCATTAACATTTCAATAATAGTGACAGTAAAATTGTTGTTAAGTAAATTTTTAATTGAAGTTATAATTTTTTAATACGAAGATATTGGGCAGTAACAATGAAGTAAATCTCACAATATGTCTGCTCAGTTAGTAAAACATACAGCTAAATACAATGGGGCTGAAATTCAACATACCTCGGTGACACTACTGCAGCTCTTCCTAAGTTTTTTCTGCAATTTCTCCACTTGATCCATTTTCTCTTCTACTTCCATACTAAGCTGATCAACCTGGCTTGTCAGTACGTTGTTCTGCGTACAAAGTTCTGTAATGCGATCATCCTTGACCTACATGTGGAAAAAAGTAAGATTTGAAGATTTTTTTTTAATTATCACTTTGAGAAATCTAGCAGGAGTGTTTAATCGGGAACAACGTAATAGGAATTGACAATTCTAAACTGATAATATCTCTGGCAATAATAAGATTACCCAAACTGATATGCAAAAGTTGCAAAAAAAACTGCATATTACAATTATACGACAAATGTTCAGCAGTGCAGTGGTGGATTGTTGAATTTTTCGAACTATAGAGTACTGCCACCGACCCCTCGTAGTCTAGAATTTTTTGAAAAGGAGTACCTTGTAAGGCGACAAATTATGTAAATAATGAGATAAAACCAATACAATATGAGACCTCACGAATTAAACAACACAAAGTTTATTAAAGAATGAACATCATTATAGCAATCCCCATAGCAATTATTCAAAATCAAAAACTAAATGGAGTATTGATGGAAATCAATACATATGCAGTTACTACATGCATATTCATGACAGAGAAAAGACACAATGGTAATGTTATTAACTGGGATCAAGGCCTCAACCTAAGCCAAACATGGACGCCAGCAATAAAATTATTCTGTATCAGGGCACAGTAGTGATTC
>JARYHS010012148.1:0-31186 GCA_031002005.1 Vandiemenella viatica
AACCTCATGAAACATACCCCTAATTTTAAATCTGAATCTAAGAATGAAAACTGTCATACCCTTGTCAAAATTGATTTGGCAGTTTTTTTGGACGATTCCAGAAGAACAAAAGGAGCGTGTTTGAAGTGTGGTAACACTCTGGCCTCGCATCCTAGAGGACGCGGGTTTGAATCCCCGTTCAGTCCTTTCAGATTTCGTTTTCCATGGTTTCCTCAATCACTCGAGTCATGGTTAAATTCATTCCCGTTCTTTGACCTTAGTCCTTCCACATCTCTATTGACATCAACGTCGACGAGGACTAAAGCTATAAGCAAACAAATTTCAAAATAAAACAAATTCAGCCCGTTTGTAGATTTATAATATCAAAAACTACTCTCCTTTGGGCAGCTATTGTAAAACGTTACTGCTTTTTACGTCAAAACGTTAAGGCATCTATCAAGCGAAATTGTCATGCTTCATTATATGTCTTAAAAGAAAATGGAAATTACTAGATCGGTACACAAGTGCTTAAGTTTTAGTCCTTGCACCAGAATGTTGCACTGCAAGTTACTGGTTTTTGTAAAAGTCGGTTAGTTCACGTGAAGGCGTTTAAACGATTTTGATCAAAGTCCGTTCGTCTTTCTGAATGTTGGAGAGTCCACTTAGATCAAAGCGGAACTTTCTCAAAGTACAAAATTATTTTTGCGGTGGGTTTTCTTCCAATGTCGTACTCCGTGACGGGAATGTTTCAAGTAGCAGGCTGCTTTTACTCGACTGGTGAAACTCAGACAGAAGAGTATGCATTGAGTGATTGACTTTTTTAGTTTAAAAAACCTTCCATTTTTAACTTAACCCACCATTCCCAAAGTACAGGTCTTATTCAAGCATCCAAGATTCACCACTTGAAATGAAGAGCAGTAAGCACTCCGACACCGCTATCATGCCACGTCAAATATATATATATATATATATATATCAAACGTTTTATGACACTATCCGGCTGCACCTGCCTGAAACTTTCATTGCATCAATACGCCGGAAAGTCTCCATTTGCATATTTGATAAACATCGTCGAAAACTGAGATTTGCAATTAATATATATAATATCGCTGTCATATAATACGTATTTTTTAACCAAAATCAAAAATAAACGCTATCCTAAACTAGTACTTTTGGTTTACTTGCTCTATACAATCGGCTACATAAGTAGCAAAGATTAGAAAATTCACGCTGATAATGCCTCGATGAGAGGCGAAAAAGAAAGGACTTTGACTACTTCGATGCAGGAATCGAACGTTTGGATAATCTGGTACTCCATGCCAAAACCCATCTTTGTTTTATTTAGAACCACTTTCAAACCTGAACTTTTTTTTTTTTTTAACAGAAAATTAGTTTTAATCGGATAGTCTAAGGGATTGATATAACGAGGACAAAATAATTGTGCGACTCTTGTAATGATCCAGGTATGGCTAGATTACGTATAATTTTTTATGGTCATGGATGTGATATGGCGTTGGATATGGAACATAGCGCTGCCTGCAACAATAAATTGTGTGTGTGTATTAAACGCTTTTTCCTAGGGCTCCGGAATGTCTTAAACAGGGCATTCCGATACAGACCAGTTCACTCTCAATTTACTAGTCAACACCCTGAAGCCGCCTTGAATATAAATCTCCAGTGTTATTGAAGAGCGGGTTGACAAATAGGGAGAACTGTCCAGTGCTCACATATTTGAGGACTTGAAAAGGGGGCTTCCCACGGCCGTGCATTAGTCGGCCGCGCAGGTTCAGCTGTCGACAGGGGGCCAAGGAAAAGGACCCACCACTGCTAGCAGGATGGCGCGCCTCTACCCGTCGCCCCATCAGTAAACATGAAATGCCGGGTAGCTGAAACGACACAGGCAACGTGGTGGAATGGTGGCTGCGAGGTGGTAGAGATAGCCTGTGGTGCGTGCTGGTATGTACAATGCATGGCATGGCCTACTAAATCACCATAATACAGTGACTGCATATCAAATTGTAAGGTAAAGTTTGGCAACTACCATTAGGTTCAATGGAGAAGAATGATGGTATTGATTTTATACTTTCTATTTCCTCACTAATCACCGGAGCTGTGACTGTTTCCTTGGTCTTTCGTGACACTGAAGAACTTCGTAGGGCGACACGCTATTATTGTGGCCAGAGATAAATTAAGTGAATCTGCCGGGGAACCAAGATGCTACTTGTAGCTAACTCACCTATCTTAGGTCATGATTGTGTGACCAGCTGCCTGCTAGTCAGGACCATTAACGCCACAAACAGTGATAATAACAACTTTGGTCAAAATCTGATAGCAACTAAATTTACTGGTCGTCCATGAACGAAATTTCCGACAGTAACGACCTAGAGCCAGAAGTCTTAAATGAATGCATCAGACTAGAAATGCTAGTTGTAATTCTGAAATTCTTTTAACGTTTAGTTGTTTAACTTGCACTGCCGGATAAGCATCCGATCATGCACAACGCAAAGTGATCGTTACGTAAAAAACTGTAGATAATAAAATTTTCTTGATCCACATAAAGCTTTCAATCAGTAAAGATAAAATCTCCATATCCAATTTATTTATTACATAAAGTGACATTTTGTCAGCTGTCCGTCAGTAGGATCTCAAGTAATCGGGATACTAAATTATATTAGGTCTCAACACTCAGTTAAAAGGGGAAAAAGTAATAACAAATGTCAGAAATTCAATGAAAATTCTGTTCAGTATTATTGCTTTTTATGCTTACACGTTCATTTCTCACAATTTAGTATACATTTGAGACTATATTCCTCCAAGTTCTAACTATGGACAACGATCAACAATATAGAGAAACCAAGTCATTTAGCATGAGCTCAATACGTTTAAGTGATAGTAAATACAAATTTCATGTTGCGTTTCTTACCGGCTGCGCAATCCCCTCTATGGAAATCCTTCCTGTTGTAGGGGACCTAGAGTTTAATGTGGAATCACAACCATGGATCGTTCCGGCTTTACACACTCGCATAAAACAAGCTATCCGGTTTAAGAGCCATTTGAAAATCTCGGGTGAGATTGGGATTCGAACCAGAGACCTCTCGTTTCTCAGGAAAACTTCCTATCAACTAAGTCAAAAGACCGTTCTGTCGCGTTGCAAACCGGGGCAGTGTGATTCGAAGGTTACTTGTCAATGAACACAGCACTTAAACTGAGAACAGGTTTATTGAGAACTCAAACATACACGCAGCACTGACTGCCTCTTGGGCAGAATGCTCTTCTATTTATACACAGATAGAACGTACTAGAGATTACAAGAGTAGTTAACAAATGAAATGTGTAGAAGTTACAAGTGACCTTAGGAAACATGTAGAATCTTCTGGAAATAATAAACAGAATTAAATAATTTTTGTCAGTGGGCGGGATTGAACCGGCGACCTTCGGTACCGCAATTCGTGACGCTACCCGCTGCGCCATGCTGGCAGACGGTACACTGGCGTTCATGCGGCATTGCTCCCTCTCCTGAGGAAAACAGCGTCCCGCTGTTAGATTTCTTTTGGGGCACGCTGAAGTGTCCTGGATCTTGATCTTGTCGTGGGTCCTCTGTATGGCAGTTCTGGAGGGCCCCTCCTGTTTGTACTATTATCTTCCTGTCCGACTTCCTCAGTATCCAAACCGTCCTCAGAGTCCTTGAACAAGAAGCTGGTTGTGCCTAGCTGCTCGTCAGGATTGTAGTAAGGCTTCATGCGGAGGACGTGAACAATGTCCCTTCGCTTTCGTCGTTTCGAAGACGGCTCATAATCCTCGACTTCGTATGTGACGTCTGACCGGCGGCGTATGACACGATACGGACCAAAGTACCGCTTCAGTAACTTTTCTGATAGCCCAACCTTCCGGACAGGGGTAAAAATCCATACGAGATCTCCTGGGTTGTACGCAACAGGTCGGTGCTTGCCGTCATACCGCTGACGGTCCCTCTCCTGGGTGGCCAGTGTTCGTATGCGAGCCAGCTGTCTTGCTTCTTCGACCCTGGTAATGAGCTGTTTTATATAGTCATCCTGAGTGTCGTCCGGCTGGAATGGGAACAGCGTATCCATTGTGGTCTCAGCTTCACGGCCATGGAGCAGAAAAAACGGAGTGAAGCCTGTCGTATCTTGCCTTGCTGTATTATAAGCAAATGTGACCACTGGCAGTATTGTATCCCAATCCTTCTGCTCAACATCCACATACATCGACAGCATATCGGCTAATGTCTTGTTGAAGCGTTCTGTGAGACCGTTTGTCTGAGGGTGGTATGCAGTTGTCATCCTGTGGACAACGTCGCATCTTGACATGACCTCTGATACTAGTCTTGACTGGAATACCTTTCCACGATCGGATATCATCACACGTGGTGCTCCATGCTTCAAAATAATGTCTTCTACTAGAAATTTTGCAACCTCTGGAGCTTCTGCAGTCGGCACAGGTTTGGTGACAGCGTAGCGCGTGAGGTAGTCGGTGCAGACTATTATCCATCGGTTACCGGTTGTCGACTTCGGGAACCTCCCCAAAAGGTCGATCCCAATTCGGTGGAATGGAACTGCTGCAGGTGGAATTGGTACTAGATGACCTGGAGGTAATTGCGGCACATGTTTCCGTCGCTGGCACTCTTTACAGTGACTCACATAATGCTTGACAGATCGGTAGAGACCCTTCCAGTAATACCTGCGTCTGATTCGGTCCAGGGTCTTCACAAATCCCAGATGACCGGATATTGGAGCGTCGTGGAAATACTTGAGAATAGCTGGCTGGAGATGAGCTGGAACGACCAGAAGCCACTTGGGGCCTAGTGGATCGTAGTTGTTCTTATACAATGTCCCATCTATCAATTGAAACCCTCCTTTGGCCGGTTCTCCTTTCTCCAAGGCGTCTATGGTTCTTAATAACTCTGAATCTTCCCTCTGTTCAGCTGCAACGTCACCTAATTCAGCGAGGGCTGAAATTCCATTCATGCTGTTGTGTTCTATTAAAGGATTCCTTGAAAGGCTGTCGGCATCCTTGTGTTTGCGTCCGTTTTTGAATACCACCGTGACGTCGTACTCTTGAAGTCTAAGTGCCCATCTTGCTAGTCGACCTGATGGATCCTTCAAGCTGGTTAGCCAACATAAAGAATGGTGGTCTGTTACGACGGTGAAAGGTTTGCCGAATAAATACGGACGAAACTTGTTGATAGCCCAGACAACTGCGAGGCATTCTTTCTCGGTTGTAGAGTAGTTTATCTCGGGCTTAGAGAATACTCTTGATGCATAGGCTATCACCTTCTCAGCACCTTCCTGAATTTGCACAAGCACTGCACCGATCCCATAACCGCTGGCGTCAGTGTGAAGTTCAGTTTCTGCATTCTCGTCGTATAAGGCTAGAACTGGTGCGGAAGTTAGAGCCTCCTTAAGTGCCTGGAAAGATCTTTCTTTAGTTTCATCCCAGTAAAACTTGGCGTCTCCCTGCAAAAGTTCTTGCAGTGGACGTGCCATGTTACAGAATCCTTTTATGAAACGCCGGAAGTATGAGCACAGCCCAAGAAAGCTTCTCACATCACGAATGTGCTGAGGAGTTGGAAATTCCATGACTGCCCTTACTTTATCTGGATCAGCGCGGACGCCATCTCCGTTGACCAGGTGCCCCAGGATTTTTTATCTCTCTGGCCGACGAAGAGGCACTCTTCGGATTGAGGCGAGTCCTGCAGTCTGAACACACTCAGGCACCGTTTGACAGGCGACTCAGATGTTCTTCAAATGTTTTCGAGAAAACAACAATGTCATCTAAATAACAAAGACACGTCGTCCACTTAAGGTGTCGAAGTAAGTTGTCCATCATGCGTTCGAATGTGGCCGGAGCGTTGCATAATCCGAATGGCATTACTTTGAATCATAGAGGCCATCAGGTGTAATAAAAGCCGTCTCTTTCTCTGTCAGCTTCGTCAACCTCGATTGCCAGTAGCCTGTCTGCCTGTCCATGGTTGAGAAGTATGTAGCTCCTTTCAAGCAGTCTAAGGCGTCGTCGATGCGCGGCAGTGGGTAGACATCTTTCTTTGTGATTTTGTTCAGACGCCGATAGTCGACACAGAATCGCCACGTTACCATCCTTCTTCTTTACGAGGACCACCGGAGATGACCAAGGACTCTCCGAAGGTTGAATAATGTCATTATGCAACATCTTCTCCACTTCCTCTCGAATTATTCGCCTTTCGACTGGTGACAATCGGTACGAGCGCTGGCTAATGGGCGGATGATCCCCAGTATTGATACGATGCTTTATCGTGGGCCGTTCGTCTGACCTTTTATTTGCTGGGGTGTGAATTACACCAGAGAATTGGCGTAGTATAGCTAACACCCGGGTGGTGTTGTTCCTTGGTCAGGCCGGACCCTATTGGCAGTTTCCATAGTTGTTTCCTCCAGCGTGTTGTCGGTACTAGTAACAGAGCATGGATTTCGTTAATGACGTTGAGCTCGCCCTCCTGGACTGGTTCAGCTGTCCCTATGCACATTCCCTTGGGGATAATTTGTGACTGCTCGTGACAGTTGGTGATCCAAATGTCTCCTCGACCACCGATAATGCTTATGATAGCCGCTGGTATGTAGATTTCTTTCGTGAGCCTAATAACTTTCTACTATCGACAAGCACTTCAAGGTTGCGGTCGTCCGTGTTTTTGACTGGGACTCTTCTCATTGCGAACGGCGGGATTGTCACGTTGTCAACGGCGAATAACTTCCCAGAAGATTCTGTGTTACGTGTACCCGTCGCAACGACTTCTTCAATTTGCAGCTCAGATGTTCCACAGTCAATGACAGCTTGGGATGCCTTAAGGAAGTCCCATCCAAGGATGACATTATGACTACATTCTGTTAAAATGACAAATTCAACTGGCTGGGTCCTGTTGTTGATGGTTATTCTCGCGACACAAGCTCCAGCTGGCTGGACGTACTTTCCATTTGCGACCTTTAGCACAGTTGCCCCCGTATCACGGAACATTGTCTTCTTTAGTGTGCGACGATAATTGTCGACAATACGGAGAAAGAAGCTCCTGAATCAACCAGCGCCCGGACAGGTTGGCCGTCGATCATAACGTTGATGAGATTTCCCGACATCTTAGTGACTGTCATCCGTGGAGGATTTTCATCTGCGGCGGCCTCACCTCCGTAGATGGTCGCCTTGCTTAGTTTTCCTGCGTGCGGCGGCTAGGGGAGCGGCTGGTAGCTCTGTCCGGCGACGATGAACGGCAGCGGCGCGTCGGGGATCGACCTCGTCTAGGGTACGGCGATGGGCTTCTTCCCGTAGGTCGACCGAACTCGTCAGCGGGTGGCTGCCTGGGGTAGAACTGTTCTGATGGCGGACGTCTTGCGGCAAAATAATCGTCAAATACTCGTCTTCTCTCTCTGCAGTATCGTACGACATGTCCAGGGCGCCCACAGTGGAAACATACTGGCGCGTTGTCTTCTGTCCTCCAGACGTCCGTTCGTCTGCGGGACGTCATAGGTGCCGGAGGATTTGGTTGTGGCCGTGTCGGCCGGTTCCTAGGCTGCCGTTTGGCAGCTGCAGCATACGTCATATCAGGGCGAGGCCATTCTTCACGTCGAGTGCGATTGGCTCGGCAGACAGGAGCTATTGTCTGAAATACCTCTTTTTCCGCCGCGTCGGCTCCTTCATGACCCACTGGGCTTACATTCATGGCCATGATCTGATGCTCACTCGGTTCAAGAGTCCCAGCTGCCATGAACTGTTGTAATTCTTCTCTCACAATTTGTCGTATGAGAGACGCAAAGTCGTGCTGGTCTTCCACAACTGCCATAGGGACTACGTTGGGAAGTCTGTCATACTTCTTTCGCCCAACCCTCCTTTGTTGCATCTCCTCAATCCGCTGGCACCACTTGATGAACTCTTCCGTCGTAGCGACGTCTTTTAGCAGAAGAGCTTGGTACATGTCTTCTGCAATACCTTTCATTAGGTGCGTGATTTTGTCGGCTTCAGTCATATTCGGGTTGACTACGTTGCATAGGGCCAAAACATCCTGTATGTAAGATTGCGTCGGCTCCCCATGTTGTTGGGCCCGGTTCTTCAGTTGTTCTTCCGCCGAGCGGATTTGTCGCTGGTGGTCCCCAAACGTTTTCTTAAGTTCCGTCTGGAACATTTCCCAGTTATTCAGTTTATCTTCGTTGTTCTCGAACCACTGCTGGGCGGTTCCGTCCAGATAGAAATAAACATTTGCCAAGCACATGGTATGATCCCACCTGTTGTACTTGGCGACTCGGTCGAACCCTTTTAGCCATTTGTTAGGGTCCTGTCCAGCGTCTCCAGAGAACACCGATGGGTGTCGAATGTGCAGCTGGCTTGCCGCCATGGGTTTCCTAATGACGCGGACTTTCGGAAGGACGTACTGAGTATATCCTTTGTAGTCCGGTTCCAGTCCGTGTAGGCGGCGACTTTTACGTTGCCTAATCGGAGCCACGATGATGCAGCTGTTGCACAGGGTACCCGGCGCCTCCACCAAACTATGTCGCGTTGCAACCGGGGCAGGTGTGAATTCGAAGGTTACTTGTCAATGAACACAGCACTTAAACTGAGAACAGGTTTATTGAGAACTCAAACATACACGCAGCACTGACTGCCTCTTGGGCAGAATGCTCTTCTATTTATACACAGATAGAACGTACTAGAGATTACAAGAGTAGTTAACAAATGAAATGTGTAGAAGTTACAAGTGACCTTAGGAAACATGTAGAATCTTCTGGAAATAATAAACAGAATTAAATAATTTTTGTCAGTGGGCGGGATTGAACCGGCGACCTTCGGTACCGCAATTCGTGACGCTACCCGCTGCGCCATGCTGGCAGACGGTACACTGACGTTCATGCGGCAATATTAAAGCTCATGTTACAAGCTTTCAAATGATACCAAATTAAAGTTTCTAATTTTATTGGTTCCAGACTTATGGTCAGTAAAACAGGAGAAGAGGGAGCGAAACATTAAAATTTACCCCTCATATCTCAAACGTTACACAGCAGGTAGGGGGTTAAAATTTGATATTAATATACCACTTGGTAAATGGGAATCCACCTGCAAAATATTGTAAAAATCCATGAGCACTCACTCGTGAGGTGTGTGAGTGACCCTTTTGAAGAGTTCTGGAGTATAAGATTTTTGCATTTCACAGATGTTTTCAATACTTTTGTAACACTTTATTTTATATATGTGAATTTTTAGCATGTGGGATTTCTTTGTGTTTCTATTCACCTAATTCACTAAGTGTGCTACAATTTAAGACATTTTCCTGGGCACATGCCTATACCCACTATATCTTTAAGGAATTGGATAAGACTTGTCAACTACACGGTATCTAGGATTATACGCGTACACCTATGCTAACCCTGAATTCATTATAAACCAGTATATCAATGTTCACAAATTTGTTGTGTTACCAATTGATAGTGTTTTTATTTCTAGTGCAGCAGTATACTGCTGAAAGGAAATGGCATTTCCATATTATTACTAATAATATATGTTTGTAAAATGAATTACCATTTTTGCACTATATAATCTCTTTGTCTAATTTTAAATTTTGGTTAATATCATATTCAGAATAGACACATTCAACAACACACTCTGCATAACTAAGTGAATTTTGACCCATCAGGTCCCAGAAATTTTGTAAAACTTATTCTTTTGCTTTAATTTTTATGTCAATTGTTCACATTTCTGGTAATCATTTTATACTTATGTTAGTTAACTTTTCATTTCTATTGGTATTTAATCTTCAGTTGTTAGAATGTATATTTACGATAAGGATGGACACTAATTCTTTTCTTTTGGTTCTTTTACAGGTGGCTGACTTGAGGTCTCGTGGCAGCACTGCTGCAACAGGCGATAGGAACAGAACAGTAACTCAGCAGCCGCCAAACATGTGGGGCTTTGACTTATATTCTTTTCGAGCCAGTTAAGGTCACAACCATGACAGGACTGGCATATTATAACCATTACAGGAAGTCCTAATTAAATTATAGGAAAATTAACCCAATATGGGGTTGTGAAAACTGATTTTTGTGTTTTTTTCTTTCATAATTGTAGGTGGTAACAAATAAGCATTTAAAATGAACATTTAGTGAAACACCAATATTTTGGAAGTTGTAACAATTGAAAATTGTTTGATTTGGTAATATTGATGATATATTGGATATAATAATTTGCAAATTGTTGTTGAATAAATGAAAGGAGTATGAATGGCAGACCAACTCCACCAGTAGGTAGATAAGAGGGAAAGGGGGGGGAGACCATTTTTTCCAATTTTTTTTTTAATTTCAGTCTGTTTTCTTGGAAACTAACTTCAATTTTGGAATGTAACAGCATAGCAAAATTTGTTCTCAGTTAAACTGAATAGCATTGCACATAATTTTTAAAGTCGGTTACTAATTTAATTTAATTAGATTTTTACAATTTTGAGAAAGTATTTGAACAAAACTGTATTTCCTATCGCATAATCTTGAAACAGCGTCTACTTTAAAAATCATAATAAATCGAAGAAAACAGGCAGCGACTTCAAAATCGCTAAGTAGTAATTTTGAAATACGTAGAATTGTTTAAAGCCACTTTCAGATTGATAGCTTTAATAGCTTAGGAAATATTAATTAGTTGAATTCTATTTTTGTTAACGAGTTTTATTTCGCCCTCCTGAAAATAGTAAACTGAGTTTGTTGCACTAAATTAAAGAGAATTCAATTAGAAGTAAATTAAAAGTTGTTTGAGCCTCGTAACTACAAAATTGCAGAAGTTTTTTACGGCCAAACTACTGAAGATACAAAAAATTTTATAAGGATCAAAATTACCATTTTTTAATCAACCTAGCTACTGTCAAAATTTCAAACCAACAGGAATATTTTAAGTCACCAAGGTCATATGCATGGACAAATCCTTAAGCTTTAAGGTCTGACAATTGATCAATTTGATCAGATCGTGAGACTGCTCCCATATTAACACGAAAAATGTGTTAACGCGGGCGTTTTCTATATATATAGCAGCCCTAGGTTTTCCTCGTGGCCAGACCATATCAAGTCATCTGAGCAAAACTATGCTATGCCGTGGCGTGTAATTTTGATGCAATAGACACCTTCACAAGCACAATGCTACTCTGAGGCAGAATTTTATGTCGTGTGGCTTGGCGGTGTAACTTAATTAAAGGTTGTTGGCAGAAACATTGAATTTTCAGAGCGTGTGACGAAATTTTACCATCTTCCATGTATTAGTGAGCTTTATTTTGAACAATGGGGTTTGGTCGGGCTCGATCGTGTTAATCGGTCCTACATTTATATGTTTGAAGACATTGTCTGATGCCAATTTAGTTTTGTGATTTAGTTTTAAATTGAATAATATAGTGAACATCTACCAGCATGTATCAGTGACTTACATTTACTGTTACCTTTCCTAGTTTGGGGTTTAATCAAGCTAGGTGGTGGCCAAAAGTTAATTTTGCAAAACACAAACTTAAGTTATCATGGCATGATCACCGTTGCAGCTGAGACTGAAGGTTTTGCACTAACTCCTGTGTGAACTTCAGGTCTTAAAAGAAGATGGAGTATTGGTCTCGGAATCAGCTGGAAAAGTTCATTGTTGTACGCGCTGGATGAAAAAATGAGTTTGTGCAGAATCCATTATTTCCACGTATCAATCTCAAACTACAGATTATCATAATGACATGAATGTCAAACTTTTTGAAATGGGTGGTCAAGAAGGTAATACCAAATTTGCCCGAAATATCTTTGGCAGTTATGGATAATGCACCTTACCACTGCACTCAGATTAATAAAGCTTCAACAATGTCTAAACTAAAATTGGAAATGAATGGTCAAGAAAAATCTATCATCTGCAACACCAATAAGGACTTCATTCCTGACAGTAGAAGAAGGGAGAAAGTGGATAGAGAGGATGCGTTGAAGGTGCTTTAGTTCCAAGGAGCCTGTGGTTGGAAGCTGCTGTAGGTGAATGCTTAGTCATACAACAAGAAAGTGCTCATAACAGCACAAAATAGTTTAGTTTTTGAGTATAGAATTGCTTAATGAAATTCTGCTGAGCAAAAATAACTGATGCGAAAAACATTGAGGTTTGCCACAATAAGGCAAATTAGAACCGTTTCCTCACTTTTTTTTATCATCTGCTTTATGTCTCTCAACATTGAGGTCTTTAGAGACGGGAAAGGATGGGGGGCAAGGAATTCGGCCATGGCCTTTTTAAGGAAGCATCCCGGCATTTGCCTGGAGTGATTTGGGAAACCATGGAAAACCCAAATCTGGATGCCCGGACGGGGATTCAAACCGCCGTCCTCTCCTCACTTTCAATTGAATATATCACTTGATTTATAGTCTGATAACCCCAACTATATTACACATTGACTTAAAACCTTAAACGTCAAACATTGACAACAAATGCTCAACACGTGGGAGAAAAAATAGTGTTTACTAAGACGTGAAGTCACATGCTCTGATTGTTGTTTCACATCACGAATCGTGGATGTATTTGTTTATAAATTATTATAAATAGTATGTTTTTTAAACCTTCACGAGCAAATAAAGTTGATTTTGGATATCCATCAACTTACTCTGTCAGTTAAAAGTTTCATATTTTTCTCTTCAGTGTTAAGTACAATATTACAACACTGGTACTGCATTAAAATTATGAAACAGAATTTTTTTAGTCTTTCACAGTAAATGCGCACCATAGAATTTATCATAATATATTGATATTGCTTTAGTTTATCCCACATCAACACTGGGGTCTTTGCGCTTAAACATGGCTAGAACCAGACATAAATATCTTCTATGAATTCAGGGGCTGTGTACTAACAAGAGTCTTTTCCTGTCACTGCTAAATATTACTTTCAGAGAAGGTTCACGTACAAAAATAGTGGATAATTCAGGAGTATTTTCATAACAAAGGTTGAACAGTATGAAATAGGAACAAAGTAACTTTTGCCAAAATGAAGAGTATATTCAATTGCATGACATCCAAATTTAACAAACTAGGCTAAATGATAAACAATTTTTAATTGTGTGAACTCACTTCTCATCACTTTAATTTAAATTTTTCACCCAAATCAACCAGCACTTGGCACCTTCAGTAAATACATTGCATGAAAAAGAATGGATGCTATAAACTTCATCATAATTGCCAAGAGCACGATAAATACTGGGAAAAATAAGGTAAATCACAAATTTCAGTAAAAAAAAAAAAAATAATAATTTCAAGTGACACGTGTTAATTATTCTTTGCCAGAGCTCCGTTGGTAGGGACAGAAAAGCCGGGGGTCATCAACTAGTGAGGCCCAACCAAACTGTCCCTTCCGACTCTCACCACTAGGAGGTGGAGATGGACTTTAGAGAGTCATTTAAAAAACACACTATTTAAAAAACAGCTGGATAACACTGCACTTTAAATTCCAACAATAATGAACATCTTTTCAAGCACCAGATGCCATTTATAAAATTCAAATGTTGATTTCCTATTTTCTTCACATTCTATTTATGTCTGCATCAGCAGATTTCCCCAGAAAATTCATCTTATTTACTGAATTTTTTTAGTGTTTCAATTTGGATTTACTTCCCTTCCAAATTCATCATTAAAGAAAAATACCACAAATTAAAACACCTAGTATCAATATAACAGAATAAATAGCAAATTCTATGTTTTATTTATTATATGTCAAAGTTGATTTCACTAAGATTCAGCAAATACACACAAACTAATCAGAAAAATGCCTGAATAAAAATGGAACAAGAACACAAACCAGCTCCTTATCATAAAGCAAAATAACAACGGGAATAATTTGTCCATTACTCCTGCTTGCACTGAGTATCTAATAGTGAGAAATGTTAGTGAAAGCAATGTGCAGTTCCGTAAGCGCTTCGAAAACATTAACTTCACTAGAGGTACTGTGGAAATGAGAAAAAAAAAAATTCTTTAAAAAGTTATTTATTAGCCTACCCTATCCATTATTCGAGCAATCATCCGCTTCCCAGCATTTCATATATATAAATTCCAATTACAAACTAAACGGCTCTGTGGCTGAGTTATAAACTAAAACTAGAATTTTATCACTTATTCATACATAGCCGCCTACGAAACAATTTTCGTAAAATAGTACTGACAAAAATTACAATTTATTCAGCTCAAGGACGTTTCTCGCCATAACGTTTTTTAAACACTACAAAATAAATTCATTATTCGTAAGAACTGCTGAAATTGACTGCTCATTGTTACCTATAATGCAATAGCTAACAATAGTTACCAATCTTGGAATGCCTTCTATATTCAAATCGCGAATGATTGTTGCAAATCCCTACGGTTCAAAATAAAATGCCAATATACAAAACGGTAAAAAAAAAAATACAAATAATTCGAAAATAAACACATAAATGTCACACAAAAACAGCAAACACTGCAAAAAAGCAGGTGGTTCGAGGTACAAGAAATGTTTTTTACACAAAACTCAGTATCAAAAATGAATCCTGAACTAAAAGGTACAAAAACTATATCATCTTACAAGTTATGCGATTTCTAAACATTTATTTCATCACAAGATTATATTAACAATATACCAAACATTATATTATCTTCAAGCTTTAAGACGAAATGTGAATAATCTGCACAACGCTAATACCGCCCATACCGCCATGTTTCCTTGAAGTTTTTAACCAGTCTGAGATGGGTCACAAATAACTAAACGGCTACAAATAACCGTTATTTTTAAAACGCCGTTTAGCAAGTAACGGCCAAAACGATAACTGGAGTTATTCAAATAACTGTCAGCACCTCCCTCTGACTGCGCTGTAATTGTTTGTCGACCGTCCGCTACGAGTGCATCAGTCACCGCTTATTGCTTCTCTCACCGTTATTAATTGTAATAGATACCACTAGATGACACTACCATCGCAAAATAATAGTTATTAACTACGATAGCGACCACTAGAGGAGCCACTACCTATGTAAACCACTTTTTAATACGTTTGACCGTTATTAATCGCGATAGCGACCAACAGATGTCGCTACTACTGACAACGTCAAATACTACTTTGCAGATATTATTTGTGATGGGGTCCAAAATTTATCATATTTCTACAACTTAATGACATTGAATGGGTTTTCAGCATCCATCCTTCCATCAGTAAACAACGTGATTATGCTTTTTGTTACAGCTGTTTACCCGTGTTATAACGTCTTTGCCAGTTGAAGGCGTTATTAACTTCGATAGCGATCACTAGATGACACCACCTATGTAAACCGCTTTTTAATGCCTTTCAGCGTTATTAACTACGATATCAACTAACAGATGTCGCTACTACTGACGACGTTAAATACTACTTTGCAGTACCATCTCTGGTTGTTTACGTAGCAACACGATCGCGTTTCGCTGCTCCATAAAACGTTCATTTACACGGTTTTTTCTCAATTCAATGAGAGAAATAGTGTAACTCAGTGTACAGACTGTGTATTTATTGCGTATTATTTTTTGTTGTGTTTAGTTATCTTAATTTTTCTTTTCTCGTTGAAGTTATCTTGTTCGCTGTGAACAAGTCTTTCTTTCTTCTTCCTATTTTCGCGTGTGTCTATTTCCTTCGGTCATGAAGTTAAAGAAGGATGTATGAAGAGGAAAGCACTTGCAATATTGCCTCGTCAGGCGGGCCAAGTACTTCATCATACTCGGCTTCGCCGGCAGTAGAAATTACATATTCGGAGATGAACCAATGCTTAACGGGCATCGAGACACAACGTGATTTGACTAACACGACAATGCAGTCGCCATACCATTTCGATAACGGACAAGTTAACGATAGCCGGCACGACTCACGTGGTTCAATGAAGAGATGCACTTCGCCACTCCTATTGGGAATAACGAAGCAACCACGTGCTGAATTACGTACCTATTCCAAGCTCAGGGTACCAGTGTCGCAAATATCCTTGTCAAACATGGACAAGAAAGCCAATAAGAAAAATAAGAAGGGAGTTTCACCTGCAACGAAGGATGGCAGTTGTGGGCCCACCAACGTCAAGACTGCTAGTACTTACCATGACTTGAAGACAACTAGCAGTCCAAGACATGCAGCTGACCAGCCTCACAGTGAAGGGTTCGTGATTCCACGTCGCACAGTGAAACCTCCTCCTTCACTCGATCCAGAAAGGATGGAAGTGAGTAATCCCTTCCAACCATTGCAAGATGAGACTCCAACTAGAGTGAAAAAGTTCTCACATTCCACCCATTGTCGTACAGTTTGAGGAAAGCTACAAGAAGCTTCACGACTGGGTGAAAAAACATCGCGAAGGATCCTTTCACTGCCAAGACGGCAGGAGGAGACAAGATCAAATTCACCTTTATGACTGTAGAAGACTTCACCACGGTGATGAATCTCCTTGACGAGAAAAAGACGCCATACTTACATTTCCAACCGGTGCTGTGAAAATGCTGAAGGTTGTATTTCGCGGTATACACGAACGTTTCCAACTGCTGAACTGAAAGAAGAACTAATGGACATGGGCTATGACGTACAGACAGTGGCTCAGTTGCGCCGCCCTGGCACCAGCATCGCTATGCCACTGTTCCTTGTGTGGGTTCCAGATACTCCACACAACCGTCAAATATTCCAGGTGGAAACCATTTGCCATTTGAAAGTCACCACAGAGAAGCTCCGATCCTCGACTGGGCCACCGCAATGTTTCAAATGCCAATTATTTGTGCATGTGGATCGACATTGCAGAATGCAGGCAGTCTGCGTGAAATGTGCAGGTCAACATGACTCCAACAACTGTCCATTGCCGAAGTCACCGCGACTCCGCTAAATGCAGCAACTGTGGAGGGTAACCATGTAGCCAGCTACAAGGGTTGCAGTGCCTACAAGAGGGCGCGTGAACGCCATCGTGGCCTCATCAAAGCACGAGAAAATCTGGACAAAAAGAAACAGTCGAGTACTATGGATAACCAACAAGAAGCCGTGCAAAAGTCTTCCACAAAAACCGAATTGCAACAAAAACAAAAGAAGAAGAGAAATCCCAAACCAGTCAGCCGCCATACTGATGACCGCTCTTTCGCTGAAGCCGCGGGAGGAAAACGACTAGAACTACCAACTATCACTCCTAAGGTGCCTACTCCCTCAACGCAGGCAGCAGTTACCTCTGATGAAAAACCGAGAAAACGCCGCAGGTAAGGAAAAACCCACTCAGTGCAACAAGCAGCCTAACAATCCAGCACCGGCAGTCTTTGAAAGACTGTGTAACATGTTGGAATCTATGATGAACATACTGCTCAGCCTAACTCAACTGATTGATCAGATGACCACGAGCATTAATACAACAGTGACGACTGCCCTTGCAACTACGAAATGCTCTTGTTCCACGCACCATGGATAGACGGCCGCACATCCATGACCTCACATTCTGTGTATGGAATGCTAACGGAATCCGTACCCAACTTCCGGAATTTCGGCAGTTTCTTAAGGAGCGGAACATTGACATGTGTCTTGTTAGCGAGGACACACCTAAAGCCAGAAGTGCGCGCCGTGGTTGCAAATTATAACTGTTACAGAAGAGATCGTCTCACGGCTGGAGGCGGCGTCGCCATCTACGTGAAAAGAGGAATTCCACACCATGAAATTTCCCTTCCATCCCTGCAACTTATCGAAGCAGTCGGCATTGAGGTGATCACGGCTAATGGTAGTATCTCTGTCATTTCAGCCTACCGTCCACCACGGCGGCATCTCCTCGAGGCTGAATTTATATCGCTTGCATCCATCCGTGGTAAGCTTTTGATAGGAGGTGACTTCAATGCTAAGCACACAGACTGGCACTGCAGGATCACCAATCAAGCAGGTAAACTTCTGCGGCGTGTGTCCAACAGACACAATATGTGTGTTTGGGCACCTGAAGAACCTACACACTATCCAAGTGGCAGAGGCAGACCGGATATCCTTGATGTTCTCATCTCTAAGGGCATTACAGGATTTTTCGCAGCATCTACAATGAACAGCATGTAATCCGATCATCTGCCTGTTATAGTGGAAGTTGGCGTGGGTTCCTGGCAGCCGACAGACAGGCCTACCTTCGACTTTCGGAAGACTGACTGGAGAAAGTACAGGGAGTTGTTAACGGAGGCGCTGGAAGAGTTCCCAGTTGAAAGAAATACTGACGACGCCTTAGAATTCTTCGAAAGCGCAGTCAAAAATGTAACTACAGCTACGACACCAATGCAGACTCACCTTGCTTCTTCTCCACATCTCCCACCGCACCTGCTTGCTGCGATCCGCCACAAAAACCGGATTGCCAAGGAGTGGAGGCTCACTAGAAACCCGGCAACCAGAACGTTGTTAAATCGCCTCCAACGAGAGCTGAAGGTGTCCCCTATCGGAGCATCAAAACCGGGAGTGGAAATCCCGCCTCGCGATGTTAAGTCCGGAAGATGGAACACTCTGGTCGCAAACCCGTTGGTTCACCAAGAAACGGAGTAGACTTCCATCTCTCCGAGGAGAGCGTGGTGTCATTTACCGCTCTACAGACAAAGCAAATGTCCTGGCGGATGTGTTCGAAAGGAATTTTCAACCATCTCAAGGAGACGTCGAACAGGTGGCCATCGTAAACTGTCGTCTAAGTGCTCTCCTTGAGGCAGGGGATGATGAATTGCACGATATAGAGCTTGTTACTCCTCAGGAGATACTCAGCTGTGTAGCCAGACTGCATCCACATAAAGCCACGGGTCCTGATGAGATTGGAAATATGTGCCTCAAGAACCTTCCGCCGGTAGCTGCAGACTATCTTGCCAAGCTTTTCAACACCATAATTCAGACGAAGACATACCCACGTCGGTGGAAACACGCGGAAGTGGTTCCAGTTCATAAGAGCGGGAAGGACCCAAGCTTGCCACAAAATTATCGACCTATCAGCTTGCTGCCAGCAGTCAGCAAGGTGTTTGAGCGTCTCCTGCTCAGGCGCCTAAACAATCATATCGAACGATTCGGAATTATTCCCCACCACCAACTAGGGTTCCGTCGTGGCCACTCGACCATCCAACAGCTGATGAGAGTTACAGAGGCTGCGACGCATGCATTCAACTACGAGGAATATTGTGGCCTGGTGCTTTTAGACATATCACGAGCCTTTGATTCAGTCTGGCACTCTGGACTCCTGATGAAATTATATGACCAGGGATTCTCACGACATTTTATCAAGTTGCTGTGGTCGTATCTCGAGGGACGGACTTTCTGCGTACGAGTTGGCGCAGAACTTTCATCTCGACGACTAATCATTGCATGTGTTCCTCAAGGCTCGGTCTTAGGACCGACCTTATACTCACTCTATACTGCTGACGTGCCAACTCAGCAAACAGTCCATACTGCCACCTACGCTGATGATACGGCGTTCTTTACCAGCAGCCACAGCAGGACAGTAACCACCCTCCGCTTGCAGGAAGTCCTGCAGAAGACAGTAGCTTGGGCGAGGCGGTGGCGGATTGAAATCAACCCCGCCAAAACTCAAGCAATTATGCTCACCAGAAGATTGGGACCTCGTCAGCGAATTCAACCTGACCTTAAGCTTCAGTTAAATGGGAAAAAGCATACCATGGACCAGAACAGCCCACTATCTCGGTGTGACACTCGACAGTAGACTGACGTGGCGTGCACACGTTGAAGATGTTCGGAAAAGAGCTAGTGCCAGACTACAAGCCCTGTATCCAATTTTGAACAGGGACAGCAATCTCGCAGCATCTATGGGTGTGCGTCTTTACTGCTCATTGGTCAGACCGATACTCGAGTACGCCTGTCCAGTGTGGGGATACGCGGCCGCGACACATCATCGCCGCCTGTAAACAATACAAAACAGAGCTCTCAAGAGAGCCTTACATCTTGACACAAGGTTTCCTACCTCTGCCCTGCATGAAGCTGCAAATTTACCAATGTTGAAAGATCGGTTCCGCGAGCTTGCGAAAAAGTTCTACAATCAATGTTATATATCTAAAAATCCATTGGTTAACGAGCTTGGCAATTATCCGATGGATGTTGTACCACATAACCGACCACTGAAGATTTTTCAACAATAATTAAAAAAAAACGCCTATATGAAGACATACCATACGAGAAGACATGCAGCATCTACCACATATAGGAGGAAATGTCAACCAGCAAAACCTCCATCATACCCTGCCCGTTACAATAAGGCAGTGAAGGCGTGTGCTTCTACTACTTTGCAGGTGTTATTTGCGATAGGGTCCAAAATTTAATAATCTCTCTACGACTTAGTGACCATTAAAATGGTTTTCAGCATCCATCCTTCCATCGAAAACCACTTGATTATGCTTTTTGTTACAGCAGTGTTCCTATGTTATAGCGTCTTTGCCAGTTGAAGGTGTTATTAACTTCGATAGCGATCACTACAGGACACCACCTTTGTAAACAGCTTATTAATACCTTTAACCGTTATTAACTGCGATAGCAACCAACAGATGGAGAAACCATCGAAAAGCGCTAGTATTTAATTTATTTAATTTAATTTAATTGCAACGGAGCACAGGCTCCGGTGGCAATTTCCCTACACACCCATCTTCCCCCTATCCTGCACCCACCTACATTTGCCCTCTACAAATTTTATCTTTAATTCCTTCAAAGTTTTCGGTAAATTATTCATCATTTCTCTTGGTAGCTCATTCCAATCCCTGACACCCTTACCTAAAAAAGAGAATCTTCCACACCCTTGTGCCTGAAATCGATTGCCAGCTTGTGGTCATGTTCATCTTTTCCCTTCCATGCACTACTTTTCATACCTATTGCAATATCTTTCCATGCCTCATCACCAGTATATGCCCTGTACACTCCCATGACCCTCCTCATCCTCCTCCTGTCTTGCAATGAATCCCATTCAAGCTCCTTTATCATATCCGTCACTGATTGCATTCTGCGATAATTTCCAGAAACAAATCTAGCAGCCCTTCTTTGCACCCTCTCCAACTCCTGTATTTGATACGTAAAATGAGGGTCCCATACTACACTACCATATTCGAGCAATGGTCTGACCAAAGTTTTGTAATCCAATTCCTTGACTTCTCTTGTACATCCCCTCATCACTCTCTCCAACAAGTGCAGAACTTTGAAACCTTTTCCTACCACCAGTCCTATGTGTCCTGCCCAGTTAAGTTTGTTATCAAAAGTAATTCCAAGATATTTGCATTTCAAGTCTTCAGCAAGCAATTCTTTCCCCACCTTATATTCATAATTAACCTTTTGTTTTTTATTTGTGTATCTAATAAGCTGACTCTTCTTTGCATTTATCTTCATTCCATGTTTACCAACCCAATTAGATATCCTGTCCAGATCACCCTGCAACTGTTTACAATCCTCTATCGTTTTGATTCTTTTATACAGCATTATGTTTATTGATTGATTGTTTATTGTTTATTGCCAATGTACTTGTGTGCACAAGTTTCTAGCAAGACCAATACATCATACACAAGAAATACCTTATAGTACATATAATGAATTCCAATATCAATGATACATCTACACAACAAGAATACCTTATAATATAATGAATTCCAATATAAATAAGTTCCATAGCAAGGCCAGGAACTTTGAGTTAGTAATTAACATTAACATATAGTACAATAATTCAATATAAATGCTATTACATATAGTTCACAACTCATTAAGATTATATAATGCCTTATTACATAGATACCGTTTTACTTCAGTTTTAAATTCATTTCCAGTCAATGACTTTAAATGTGTTGGTAGCTTATTATATTGTCTTGCTCCCATTTCAAACGCACTTTTATCTGCTGCCTTGGAGTTATATCTTTTGATATGTAAGTTAGTTTTTATTCGAGTGTCATATTTATGAATTTCACTATTAGTGATATTAAATTTTGGATTGCATCTAATCAGTAACAAAACCCTATATATATATAGTGAAAATATAGTAAGAATATTTTCTTGCCTAAATATTTCTTTACAGGGTGTATTCCTATCCAACTTATATATTATCCTGATACATCTTTTCTGGAGCACTAATAATCTATTCATGTAGAAATGGCAACAAGATCCCCAAACTTCAATTCCATACAGGATATGTGGGAAGATTATTCCATAGTATGAAATTTTTAATAGACTTCTATGCACAACCTTAGACAACTGATTCATTAGAAAGATTCCCTTACTTACTTTTTTACAAACATAATTAACATGAGCTTTCCAACTTAGAAACTTATCCACGTATATTCCAAGGAACTTATGCTCATTTATTTCATAGATGTTTCCTTCATCTGTAATCAGATTAAACTTATTATCTACATTATTATTTCTAAGTTCAAATTTCATTAAATTTGTTTTACTGTTATTACAAATTAGCTCATTTTTATCAAAATAATCTGTTAATTCATTAGTGGCATTAGCAGTAGTTTCTTCTAACGATAAATCATCATTATCCCAACATACTGCTGTAGTGTCATCTCATATGTTATAACTCTACAGCTAGTTGGTGTAAAAATGTCATTTATATAAAGGGCAAATAATATAGGACCCAATACTGATCCCTGAGGAACTCCAAATCTAACTATACCAGTTTTGGATTTTATCTTTATTATATAATCACTATTTTTAAAATGAATTTCAGTAAACTGTTGTCTGTTTTTGAGGTATGAAGACAGTAATTTATTTGCCAATCTAATTTCAGATAGTAAACAATCAACACAATTATTCATTAGAATAATGAATAGCAATGGTCCCAATACGCTACCCTGTGGCACACCCATTTTTACTTCCACTTCTTTTGATACTACATTTCCTACCCTAACTTTCTGTTTTCTACCTTTTAAAAATTCTTCTACCCAGCAAATGACTTTCTTATCCACTCCAATGGTTTTTTACCTTATTTACTACCATTTTATGGCTTACTCTGTCAAACGCCTTAGACAGATCTAGTGCTACACTATCAATTTGGCCTCCCTTTGTAAAATAACTTTATTAATATAATATGTTCTTTTGAAATATAAGTTCTGATGACGAGAGCTCAGTTCACAATCACCACTTATTTTCTTTATGCTTTGACCATGTTTGAAAGCTATCGGAACTTCATAAAACAAAGGAAATTATTCAGGGGTAAATTTTAAGAACGGTCGCCTGGTTTGGTGGGGAAGGAAATGATTTATCAAAGTTACTTACTGCTCAACACACTCCAAGTATATCAACACAAGAACACTTTTTATTGCACAGCTATAAGTAGTTACATTCCGACCACCGAACCATATTTATTATTTTCTTGTACTGAATAGTATACAAGGAACACCCTGAATAATAATTGCCGAAGATTTGCAAGTTCTTAGCGAGTGAGAATTTTCTTTCAGTCAACACAAATGAAACAACAAGATATTTCTTTTTCTACATTAGTGAACGACCTACGTAACTAACAGTCTTTAAGAGTACATAAGGTTCATTAGTCACTTAACCGACGCGGTAGACTTTCTCAACAAGCGGTGACGCTTTTCTGTTAGGCACAATCTTTTCTTCCCGCGCACTCATTTACTGTAACAGTTCGTGCACCATAACACATACGACTGTCTTTAAATGTACATGAATGTCACTGGGTACTTTACCGACGCGGTAGCTCTTCAAAAGGCTTTTCTCTCAACCGGCGGACACTTTTCAGATCGGTACGATCATTTCTTCCCGCACACACATTTGCTGTAACAACTCGCGCGCTATATCACATACACTCTGCTACTGATACTCCTACTAGATCGTTGAAGTCGATAATCGACCTTACACTCGCCACTCGATCTTTGCATCAAAACTGATAGGTGCGTTAACTATCGTAATGTGACAACCCCTTCCAGGTCGATGGTTAAAATGTGAAGCCATAGGTAAGCATTTCAACCAAACGACCTTTAAAATGGGCGAGGTTGGTAAGCATCTAGCTTAAGTCATAACACATTTTACACATAGTGGTTGGTGGTCGGTGCTAATCTAACACTTACAAAAATATACACAGAAAATTGGTAAACACATTACAATCATAAGGTTCAAATCAATAATTGACATAGGTTATAATGTTAATAGTCATGCTGAAAAAATCGTGTTGCCTTTATGCAAGCGACCTGGTATATTACCACATAAGATACCTTTCTTTATATTGCGTAGCACTTCTTTATGCACAAACACTGGCTCACAATTACTTCACTCTTTACAACCTCGGTTTGAGTGTATTAAACAGATTGACACATTACCCGAGCCCCTTACAAAATTTGGGTGAAGCCCGGTGGTTGTAAGGTCACTACTCTATTGGGTCATTCTAAAGTGAAAGTGACAATTTCCTATAGTGTCACCATTACTTAAGTACAGAAAATAATCAACAATGACAACCTCTTCACAATGACTATGTACAAAAAAAACTACATATAAAGCATATGACAAGGCTTTGATGGGTGTTCAGGACAACTTTGCCCCTAAGCACTCCAACATTTCTAATCTTCCTACTTCTTTCATCTTAAGGGTATTTCTCGCTTCGCCAAACAACATTATTCGCCTCTTCTTCCTGCGTCTCTTCCACTTTTCCTTTATTCCTCTTGCTCCTCTTATTTCCACATATTCTGCCCTGTGTAGGCAATCAAGATAATAAAATTTCGCCAAACATCTGGGGGAGAAATCTTGCTGAATCTCTTCCCCGGAGAAATAAGATTCATCGTGCATTGATTCTGATTTGACATTGAATTGTCTTCCTTGAAAGGTTATAACTTTCTCTTCAGTGAAGTCTCTATACTTGTTGACAATCATTGGTGCCAGTTCTTGAAACATGAGCTCCCAATGGGTCATTCCCCTTGAGCTGTGGGGAATAATATTCATAACATCTTCAAATTTCTCAACATGATAAGCCCAGCTTTCATGGCTTTGCTGGCAATACCTTCTAAACCATTCACTGAATTCTGCCATCACTCTCTCTTCTCTTGTTTTAATACCATTATCTCCTCCTTCGTTGATAATCCCATTTGCCTTTGCTTTCGTGATAACCCCTTCCAGTTCAACCTCAGGTGATTCCTCGTCCACTAAGCTTGAACCATGTGAGCTGAGGATACCATGGGTCGATTCATCTTCTGCATCTAGCTTGAGTCGCTCAACTGGTTCGTTTGTTTCCTTTCCACCCGAAGCACATGGTTGCAGGAACTGCTTCATCCCTTCTCTTAAAGTTGAAAATCCTTCATCTAAGGCTTTAGTGATGCTGTCGTGAAGGGCTTTACACTTCTCATCGATTTCAACTCTGATCACTTCCTGTGCTGTATTGATCTTTTCTGAAATTTTCGTTAGGTGATGCCTCATATTCTCCTCGTTCTTTATGAACCTTTCTTCTGACTGACTGATTTGATTGGAGAGGGCTTTTTGTTGGTTGATTAGCATCATCAGCATCTCCCCAACAGGGACTTCCCTATCCTGCCCCCAGCTACTTCAACTACAGTCTCGTCGGTATTCATGATTAGAGGTTGTACTATGATACACTGCTCTGATAACAAAAGGTTATAATAGGGCCACTAACTTGCCTACCCCACGCATACACCAAACAAACAAAATCTACTAGGATTCACACAACCTAGTCCACAAAGAATCTCTTCGACTTGCGAACCAAAACAGTAATATCGAGAAAACAAACCACAAACAGAACACAGTACAACGCTGTTGTCAAAGGAAAACTTCAACATCAAAATGGTATCGACAGAACAAACCGGTGAGAATTACTGCTGCCAGCTGCTTCTCTCCGCTATAGCTGAAAAATACATACAACTTAAAACAATGAATTGAGCCGCTTAAAATTATCAGCTCCGGGTGTATACTGCCTCAGCGTTTACAGCTGCAGGAAGATTACATCGACTGACAAGCTGTAAATTGCATGCATTGAAAATATTCTGTTTCAAAAAAAAAAAAAAAATTCCGACTGGTATAATTTATTTGTTGGTTGAAAATAGTGATAAGTGACTTTTAAAAAAAAAAATTCTTTTAAAAAAAAACTCTGACTGGCTACTAGGAAAAGGAATCAAATTTAATCTAAAATTCTCCCGAGAGAAAATTACTTTTATTGTATTACTATTGAAGCTCGGGTTAGTGTCAATCAGTTATACCGACAATTTTATTTATTTCCAGTGAGTTTACTGGTTTCCGCGTGTTTTATTTTAGTCAAGATGAATTAGTTTTTTTTTCGGTTTACTTTTTTTTTTTAAAATTTAATTTAATTTGCCTGTTCGATGTCTTCTTTTCTTCTTCTGCTGCTCCCGCGTTGATTTTCCGCAGCCTCCGTCACGGTGTTCGTTGTAGTATTCCCCTGGTAAAAGCTGCATTCACTTGTTGCTGCGTCGCTGGAAATACACCGCCTCGTATCTCTGGAGAAACTTCTTTGCTCTGGAGTTACTCCGTCGTTGCGTCTCTGGAACTCCACCGCCTTGTATCGCTGAAGCTACCTCGTTACTGCGTCGCTGGAACTCCACCGCCTTGTAACCGTGAAGCTACCTCTGACTTCCGCTTCCACTATTATCTTTCACGCGCCGTTCTTGCTCGAACCACACTCCATTGTTTACTACACTGTTTAATTGTCGTTCACTTCCCACTCGCTTGCTTGTAAATTTAGACGACTTTAACGTTCTGTTTATTCGCCTATCACTATTACAAGTCCTGACACGCAGGTCGACATGTAAAATAACTTATTAAAATGATATGTTCTTGAAATATAAGTTCTGATGACGAGAGCTCAGTTCACAATCACCACTTATTTTCTTTATGCTTTGACCATGTTTGAAAGCTATCGGAACTTCATAAAACAAAGGAAATTATTCAGGGGTAAATTTTAAGAACGGTCGCCTGGTTTGGTGGGGAAGGAAATGATTTATCAACGTTACTTACTGCTCAACACACTCCAAGTATATCAACACAAGAACACTTTTTATTGCACAGCTATAAGTAGTTACATTCCGACCACCGAACCATATTTATTATTTTCTTGTACTGAATAGTATACAAGGAACACCCTGAATAATAATTGCCGAAGATTTGCAAGTTCTTAGCGAGTGAGAATTTTCTTTCAGTCAACACAAATGAAACAACAAGATATTTCTTTTTCTACATTAGTGAACGACCTACGTAACTAACAGTCTTTAAGAGTACATAAGGTTCATTAGTCACTTAACCGACGCGGTAGACTTTCTCAACAAGCGGTGACGCTTTTCTGTTAGGCACAATCTTTTCTTCCCGCGCACTCATTTACTGTAACAGTTCGTGCACCATAACACATACGACTGTCTTTAAATGTACATGAATGTCACTGGGTACTTTACCGACGTGGTAGCTCTTCAAAGGCTTTTCTCTCAACCGGCGGACACTTTTCAGATCGGTACGATCATTTCTTCCCGCACACACATTTGCTGTAACAACTCGCGCGCTATATCACATACACTCTGCTACTGATACTCCTACTAGATCGTTGAAGTCGATAATCGACCTTACACTCGCCACTCGATCTTTGCATCAAAACTGATAGGTGCGTTAACTATCGTAATGTGACACCTTGTCCATTTCATCTCAAATATCTTGCATATATCCCACCAACTGAGATTCGCATGAATATCCTTGCCTGAAACCATGTTGCCTGCTTGAAAACCAATTATGTTCCTCACATATATTTCTGATGTGGTTGCATATCAACCTTTCCATTAATTTACCTACCACTGATGTCAAACTGATTGGCCTGTAATTCTCAACTCTATTTCTCACCCGTCCCTTATGTACCGGTACTACTATTGCACTTTTCCAGTCCTGTGGTAAGCAGCAAGTGTCTAGACTCAATTTGAATAATATTTCAAGATAAGGTACAATGTCACATCCGGCTATCTTTAAGATATCTGTAGTAATATTATCTTCACCAGCCCCTTTATGTTTTTTCAGCTTTCTTATTTCCTTTATGATTTCCTCAGGATGGATATCAAATTTTTTACTATCGTCATTTCTAATTGCGTTGTTAAGCTCGTTCTCCGAATTAGACCCTCCTGTTTCTGATTCATTGTCCCTAATGCTTTCACTGAACCAGTTACTTAAAATCTCTGCCTTTTTCAAATCGTCAGTAACTTCTTCTCCATCCTTATCTATAAGTGTCTCTACATCCTCCCTTCTCCTCAGTTTCCTGATATAGCCATAGAAATTTCTAGATGCATCAGTCAATGGCCCCCCTGCACTGACAATACTCTTCATAAACCCATCTTTAGCCATTTTTCTTTGCTGTTATTAAGTCCTTGTTTAGTTGTTATAAATATTCCCTACTACCCTGCTGTCTCTTAACTCTGTTATGTTCTTTTCTTACTAACCTCTTTAACCTCCTCACTTCCCTATTATAGTACATAGGTTCTCTAATTTCCCCAAGTCAATTAGTTTTCAAACAACAAATCATATTTAAAGTTCAAATTACTTTTATGTACGTCTGAACAACATATTTAAATTAAAGCTAGTCTGTTACTGGGACACATTTACAACATATGTAAAGTGTGCTATACATATAACTATAGCCACACAAAACTTAATGCGAATTAATAGCCAGACTGAAAAAATTGTTTACTTTCAACAAACTTAATCTTCTGTTCTTTAAGAGTACGCAAAGCGGAATGCTGTATTTGCTGTTTATATTCATAAAAACTCCTACCACAAGTTCTTTAGTTTCAAACAGAAAAATATATTAACACGTAGTCAAAACTGCCCGCTTCGGATTATTTTTATATATCGTACATCCCTAAATCACTTATACTTTCCTCCTGTTTGATCACGTCATACACTAACCGCTAAAACTGGCCGTGTTAAAATTCTATATTAATTTACCAAGGCATCTCTGCCACTTATGAAACAAATGCATAAACAAAAGTCGAAGGCGTATATATTGTCTCTGACAGTTACTATGGAAGCCGCTTATTTGAAAGCCGCTATTGGTGACGTATCATTAAACGCTAAATAACGCTAATAAGCGGCTTTTCGTGACGTCAGGGCTATTTCGCAATTATTTGGGGGCGTGGCCGCTATTTTCGTCACATCCGGTTATTTGACATTTCCGGCTTTTTCAACAAGAGAAGAGCGTTTCTGAGCAGAGATTTTAGTGGCGTCTCCACAGATATTACGTCGAAATAATAACCGTACGCTATTTCTAACGGTTAAAAAATACGGTTAGAAAAAAAGCAATAACTGAATAACGTATTACTGGGAAAAACAAGCAGTTTCCCCAGTTAGTAACTCAGTATCTACCAGAGACAACATCTACTATATAGCAACGCTTCCTCCATGGAGGAAGGAAATATATGGAGACGACGCAAGAGACCTTCACCACGCATGGAAGTGAAGCAGGGCGGAGGAGGAGTGGGGGGGGGGGGCATGGCCAGAGTGGATGGGGCATGGCCGCTTCCATACAGACACGGGGAATATATACAAAAACCTCAAGGGGACTCTAGGATAACGTGACGCCGCAATATGGTGATGGATTATTATGTAACTCGATGAGACAAATAAAAAATGAAGAATAAAATTTTTTGATATCCTGCTTAGTTTTCGAGATATTCTGTCTCAAATGTGAAATGGTTTTGGTTGAAATTCAGAAGAAAACATTGGTCAAAGTCAAATTTGATGATGGATTCTTATTTAAAAAGACGAGACAAATGAAAAATAAAGAATAAACATTTTCGATATCTCACCTAGTTCTCGAGATATACTGTATCAAAAGTGAGGTGTCTTAAGTTGAAATGCAGAAGAAAAATTTCGCAATTCTTATGTAACACGACGAGACAAATCGAAAATAAATAATAAAATTTTTCGATATCTTTCTTAGTTTTCGGGATATACTGGGATTGGGTTGATATGCGGCCTGGACCAGAAATTAATTCTGCCTAAGATACAATGAATCACATACAGAATGCATATTTCAGTTTTTTTACTACCACTTGTGGTTAGGTTGAAATGCGGCCTAGAACAGAATAAAAATAGTTATCTTGTTAACATACATCGTAATCTTAATTTGAAATGGCTGGAAGTAGTTTCCATCGCTATATACGTTTTGTCACTAACTTGGTTCTCATGAAATTACTAACAGTAGTAGATAAATTCTTTGTCCCTCATGGAACAACAAAACCATTCTGGTACAGACTGCATTCAGACCTAACCACAATCTCCATTAAATTGCCGCTGTAGAATCAAACTATGTAGACATACCCACACACAGTGGCGTAGCTAGCGTGGGTGACACCCGGAGCGGATATTGATGGTGTCACCCCTTGAAAACTTAAATTCAAAATTAAGTAAAATATATCTTGTAAGTATAAAATATGATATTAATAAAACATAATTAAAAAATTATTATTATTTAAAATAATAGTTAATAAAATTATAATATTAACAAAATTTAAAAGATATACATATAAACTCAAAACAACTGCATCCACAATCCCCTATTTCTAGTTTTAACAGCTGCAAACTCGTAAATCACATTTTCAAAATTAAGTTACTTCATGCTCAATAGTCAATATGACACTCTCGGTGATCGAAAGTGGTTTTAGATTAATTTCTCTGAAGATCGGGCCTCACTTGCCCGATACTGTTCCGCACCGAAAGGGTTCTTAATGTTGGCACTCACTCGATGGAAGTTTGTCCAAATGACACGGTGTCTCATGCGACACTTGGCCGTCACCCGGCTATCATTGGTTTGGTATATGTTTTGAAGGTGCGGACCAGTGTCGGCCTGCTGGATGTGGAGAAGCGCATAGAGAGAGATCGGAAATTTCCATTACCTTGCGACCAAATGTTGTTTTCATGTTATGTTTGCTTTAAAACATCCATGTTCATCGGATGTTCGTAAAAAGTAGGAAGAGTCATAGCATCTTCGCAATAAAAAATCAAAGCTTTGCCAGAGCTAAAGATCAATTTTAAGACCCACAAAAATTGCAGCCGAGAATTGCATTTGTAACAGGGACCTTCTACACCCGAATCGCACGCCGGAACCAGACGCCAGAAAAATCTAGAAGTAATGAACAATATGTATTCAAACACATAAAAGTGGATTCGTGTTTTCTGATAGCAAAAATAGATGATATAGAAAAAATGTTCATTTTATCATCTTTGCATACTTATTTTTCATTACACCTACATTCTGACTGGTGACTGAAATG
>JARYHS010012150.1:0-24582 GCA_031002005.1 Vandiemenella viatica
AAGTGCTAACCAGTAAATATTGGGAACAAAAAAGAAGACAGTTAGAATGCTGATAACAGTACCAACAGATAGTTAAGAATTGGTGACACAGTGTTAGTAGACACACAAAACATCAGGCGATTCAACTTCTGAAGCATGAACATAAGAGGGAAAAAAGACATAATTGAAACGAGAACCAACCAAGAGTGGTACGCACAGTATTCATAAGGCAAGCATCATTGGTCAAGGGTGAAATATTATGAAGTCTCATAGACAGAAGACCTTGCTTTGAGGTAACATTCACCATTCTCCTTCACCAGAACAGTGAAGTGTATTAACTAACACATAATTTGCTTAATTTGACAGATAATGTGCCAGCATCTTCCATCACCTTACACAGATATATTCTGACTTTCACGTTTAATTCCAGTCAAGAACATATTAAGTGTCATTTTACTAGCATCCTCATGGCATGGTAACTAAGTGTTAAGGTTTGTCACCACAGGCTGAGGTATAATTGACTGGATTTGAAATAATGAACTCCATTTTTATGAAACCTTAACCAGTCATTTATACCTGGTGAAGCTACCTCTGGTTATGTGAAGATCATCAGAAAGGTTTAGTTTTTATATTTAAAAAAAAAAACCTTTAATAAGTACAGTTATCAAGTGAGTTTAGGCTCTAATGATAAAGGTAGTTTGTGTGGCAAGTTATAACTCTGTCAATTAGCCAGTCTCCCATACAATTATATCCTACACATTTATTTGTGAAGATCACACATCACAACAAATAAGTGTACAAGATGACTTCAAGGACAAAAAAAGGGGGAAAGGAGAAGAAGAAGAGAGATGTACCATTCCTTAATGTGGTTTAATGAAGATTACTTTTTATAGTATGATGTAAAATGGTTGAACAATTTTAGTAGCCAAGTTTAGAATATGTAAATGCCAAATAATAAATTTCAAGCAAATATAACTGTTTATAATTAAGTCATTGTGATTATAAGAATCTGCCCAGTGCATATTGAAAATGCTAAAAACTTTTTAACTGTCCCTCCCCAAATCTGAAGATTCATTGAAATCTTCATAATGAATTTTAAACAACTTCAATACTTTTGCTATACAACTCTACATGAAGAAGATTATTGCCTGCAAATGTCAATTATTCAGTCATTGAGCCACCACATCTCATATATGAAAGTCTGCCCATAAAACCACTATGAATGGCCATGATAAATTTATCCTTTTCTAGACAGGATATAATTGGTTACTAACAATAATTCAAATGAATAGTCAACATATTTGCCCCGCAACCATTCATTTAATGCTTATGAAAGGCATTTGGTAAAATGGAACAATGCAAAAATATTGTATCTGCTGCAGAGGCAAAACATGTAGGGAAGTGAACCATTTTGGAAGTGGAAAAAATCTAAAGCTCTTATGCATATTCTTGCTCCATTTCATGTAAACAAATAAATAGATATAAAAACAATAGTTCTCTTTATTAAAAACAGACACTTTTACACGAAAGTAATAATGTTCATTTCTTTTTCTTCTTATTTTTGGATGTCATTTCTTCTGACTTCCTTTTCTCTGGTTCCTCAGTATGAACGCTTAAACCAGGTATCTGCAAAGAGAGATTTTCAAAATAATGATAATAATTGATAATAAAGGTTGAGACACACACCAATTAACTTATTGGCAGCATTGTATCACCACACTCACTTTTTAGGAACACTTACTAAATTCCACAATGGAACCACATCATGCAAGCAACAACAAAACAAGAATCACAATATTGCTGTAATTGGTTGAATTTATGCTAACTAGTGACCTGCTGTGACAAAAACATAAGCTTTTGAAAAGTAATGTAATGAGCTTATAATAAGAAAATAGATAAAGAAAAGGAAGACCACGCATTGGACAGCTCTCGAATCTGAGAACACTCCTGAAGATGAGACAAACAAACAATACTGTAATAATATTTGTTCATTTCAAGAAGGCATATGACTCCATAGACAGACAATCTTTGACATAATGAAAGAATATGGCACAGGCAAGCAGAGGCAGCCTTAGGGGGTGGCGAACAGGGCAATCGCTCAGGGCCTCGCACAACAATGCGAGTTGAAAAAAGTTTATATTAAAAAAATATATTTTGTCTTTACCAATTAGTGATAAAAATAAAATAAAATTGGTTAATTGGTATTAAAGTGTGTATTAATAAGTACCTAATCAAAATTTTTCATTTAGGTTTATGCAATGCCACATTCGCATGAAAAGTAAGATTAATGGTATCAAAATTAAATAATTTATCAGTGAATAATAATATTTTTTGTAATTTAACTGTAAAATATAGTCAAAAAACTCATTGCTATTTGAATCTCGTGCCTCGCATATTAGAAAACCCACTCGAACGCTCAGATTTGTTACTTTCGGAGTGTTTACGATTTACGCTCAGTCGATCCCCTGTAAGCATCATAGAATTTTGGCAAATTCTAGTTTTGCTTAGGCAGGACTTAGAAATTTCGAGAAGTGTAGTTTTCAACTTTAAAGTAATTTCCCTGTAATCTTGCCCACAGTAACAATTCATTATATAAATCATTTTAAAGTGTAATTATCATATCGGGAAACGTTTAGTTTAAGAGATATTCCCGTTTGTTCAAGTTTTGGAGCACACGATCGTAAAAGTAGAAATTCTAAGATTTGCAATATCTTTAAATCACGTAAAGCTACAACTAAACTTTTATCACCAGCTGTAGTCAGCACTATCCCCGATATTTTGGCAATAAAATTAAGTAATTCGGCCAAGTCTAATTAGTGATTTTAATTAAGAGAAAATAATGAGCTTTTTTATTGAAAGAGATATTAATTTAAAAATTACATCAGTGGATAGCCCTAATTAAGACTAGTTCATACATATATGGGTTTTCATCAAAAGTTTTAGTATTTGTCCGGTAATTAAGTTTTTGTAAAATAGATTGTCGCAGATTGTTGTGCACGCGCGTAAAAAGTTCTAGAACACTTAGGGATTTTACCCAGATTTGAATGTATCACTACGCGGAGTCTTAAACAGCTGGAACTTTAAAATTAATTACCCTAAATTTCTCAAGAGACTGCCGCTGGACTTCAAGTAGATAAGTCCAGATACTGCTAAAGTTCAAACATTTTTAATAGTCGGGATCGTCAAATAAATTACACATACTTTGAGCTACGCGGAAGCAAAAAGATGTGATACAGTTGCTGACGTCACTGGTTCTAGCCGTTTCTATAAAAAAGACCCCACCGCCATTATGGTTTGTCTGTTCCTGTCTAGCATTATGTGAGTTCGTCTCGGTTGGTCGTAACTTGCCATGCCGGCTAGTTCGAACATGTTGAATCGTGTCATGTTATCTCGTAACTTCAATGACTGCTAAAAACTTTTAAATTTACTAAAGGGGTTTCGGTCGGTTAGATTTCTCTCCACAATCTGCAAACTTTTGGAACGAGTGTTCGATTTGCCTAATCAACTTTGAGAATGCTGTTTTGAACTTTGATTTCATTTAAATAAACTTGAAGAATTTTTGGGAAAGTGAACTGTTTTATTTCCGTAGTTATTGAATCACCTTTTCAATATTTGAGGTCATCAAATATTGTGGCGACCTGAAGCATTCTAGTTGAATATCCAGGCAACATGGTCAAAGCAAATTAACATAATCAGTAAGTTTTCATCGAACAGTGAGGTGCTATCAAGAGTTTAAGTTAAGGCACTTAGCCGATACTCAACCCCGGTATCGGTCTAGTTCCTTACACCCCGTGTTTCATTTCGTTCATCAACTCTTGTTACCTTATGCTGGAAGATTGAGTCACACTTGACCGGTACTAGGGTTGTAACGGAAGTCATCTTTGCGGATACGGATGTTCCTGTGCTTGACATCCGCAGATGCGGATGTTTTTCGGAAGCGGATGTGGAGGTTGAAAAATAAATTTATAATTATTTAGATTTTAATATTTTATCAACAATAAATTTAAAATCAAAATAAGTATATATTTTACGCCAAAACTTTTTTTTCAAAAGTAAAGTCTATTTCCATACAATATCGCCATATTCATTTACTTTTTGTCTCATGTTTTAACAACAAAAATGGAGGATGATTTCACAAGTTAATTAAATTATTTACATAAATACGCAAGCGTCTAAAAATCAATCTTTGTTGTATGAACTTTGTGGAGTTCGTGGCGCGACTAATTCAGCACAAGGCCACGTCACCGCTCTTCTCCGTGCTCGCCTTTTTTCTTTTTTACTTATGGCTAAACGCCTTGTCGACGTCGAGGCCATTAGAGGCTGGAAAGCATGGGGACTAGGAACAGGAATGAATTCGGCCATGGCCTTTTAGAGGAAGTATCCGCCTGGAGTGATTTGGGGAAACCATGGAAAACCCAAATCTGAATGCCCGGACGGGGATTCGAACTCGTGTCCTCCCGAATGCGAGGCCAGAGCGTTACCACTCACCCACCACGCTCGGTTCCGTGCCAGCCACTCACCTTCTCACTGCCCATTCACAGTACAACTTGTAGATCCTATGATGTTCTGATTATCGATAAAGAACTCTTGATGGGCCGTGAAAAGGGTTACAAGACTACATGTAGGACGTGTTGGATGATGTTGGACTCAAAGGCAACCAAAACAGGTCCTTGCTGTCCAAAATGCTATGGATATTGGAGGAAGCTATTGGAAGAAACATCCTACGAATGTGATAGAACAGTCTTCTAAAATAATATTTTAAAATTCAAAATTTATTTATTTATGACTTTTGCATTTTTCGTCCATCATCAGAAAACCCTACTTTCGGTTCACATACTTTGCACAAAGGGCGAGGGTCTCGCAAAAATCTGCCACCCCGGGCCTCGCAATGGCTAAGACTGCTACTGCAGGCAAGAATACAAGAGCTCTCATACAACAACCACTTATTGATACCACACCTAAAATCAATTTATGGGAGCAACCTCAGAACCATTTCAAATTTGTTATGTGAGGAGACGGATTATTCGATGTAGTATTGGGCAAAGTTATCAAACAACAGGAAACAGGTCAAAGGGATGCAGTTACGGAGAACATGTGATACCAAAACAATCATAAGATGCCTGGCATTTTTGGATGACCTGGCAACACTCTACAACAATTGACAGGAAGCACTGGAAAATTTACATCAAACTGCCACCAAAACAGGCCTACAAATTTCATATTTAAAAAAAAAAAATTGCAGTACATGGAAAAACAAAACATCATACAAGCAATACACACATAATTTGGAAACATATAAAGAGTTGGGAAATTTAAATATCAAGGGGAAGACATACAAATAGGAGAATCTAACAAGGCATCAAATTTGGAAAGATTAGAAAAACTTCAGAGTGCATACAGACTCACATGGGCATATTACAACAAAAGAAATATATCACAGTAAGAGGATTCAGATATTACAACACAGCAGTACTACCAGAGGTATTGTATGCATCAGAAATTACCATGATTGGGGCTTCAGGCGTCACACAAGCAAAAAAGTTTTGGAGCAATACATAAAGATGGCATATGGATGGAAAGACCAATGAAAGGCGGGGCTGCATTTAAGAGCATAGGCTACATAGGCTGTAGCCTATGGGGCCTGCACCACAAGTAGTAGAGCTTAAAAAAAGAAGATCGTCCAAAATTTTGTCGTCGGACTAAATTTAAGCCCCCACAGCTGGAGACAGTCCCTGGTCACTGCTCACTACTGACAGGGGCTCGCACCACATGTATATAGCCTAGGGGTCCACAAAGCCTACATATGGCCCTGATGAAAGGACTATACCAACAAACAGATAATAGACTCACAGACATGATCACTAGACACAGATTACAATTCTATGGACATTTACAGAGAACACTAGACTCACAAAGATGATCTTAGATGTGGTAAACGTCTCAATCAGAAAAACCAATTGGTTCCATGAAATTAGAAGAGGACTTAAATCCTGCAGGGATTAGTAAGGAAATGACACAGGAAAGGGGACAATTCAGGAACAAAATTATGAATAGAAAATTCATAAGAAAACAGGTACAAAAAGGACAGAACAAAGGGATCAGGAGTAGAGCAAACATATGAAGAGGTTTTGGGAAGAGAAAAGGGAGAACACAAATAAAGAAGAAAAGCAACTTTATAACCATGAACAATTGTCCTGAAGTGTAATAATGACTAATAATAATAAGCTTATAATTATACAAGGTCCAAACTTTCTCACTCTTGATTTTTTAAAAAGTCAAAATGTAGCCAAATTTATTTTAAAAAAAGGAAAGGATCAGCAATCTGATCCAGGGTGGGACTGTACAGCAGTTTAGGAAGTTCAGTAAGTGAAATTCTTTAATGGCTGCTTTTGACACAACACAATGTGGACTGGTACAGTGTCAAGCAAGAACTGAACACCTTCTGAAACTTTATTATGGCAGCTTTTAATTTTACCATCAGGCTGGTGCTAATCATAGCTGGGCACAGTTAATCCAGAAGTTAACTTAGTTAATAGTTAATCCACTACTTAAAAAGTTAACTTCGATAATCATTAAAGCGTTACATTTTTGCAAATTTAATGCAAGTTAACCTTCAACAAAACGCATACAAAGTGGGAAAATGAGTACAACTGGCATAAACGGCACAGGAAACCATACATTCAGTATTGTTATCTGCTTCACAGCAACCCTTCAGAAATGAGGACCATAAATGGTGTGGATAAAAGGATCAAAATGAAAAAGGTAATATAATATCATCAACTGAAGGCTGGTCGTCACCACAGATAATTCAATATACACTTGCCACATCGAAGATATAAGAAACACAATAAATAAATAGTAAATCTATAGTAACTTATCCTCTCAAGAAAACGTTATTTGCCAGTCAAAACACTGTTGCGGTTATTCCTGATATACACAGTTATTATATCAGCATTAATTACTTACATAGGGTTCAACCAGCTTCATGACTAGTTTTTGCCTTTGCACATTGGTCTGATCCAGACTAAGCTGCACTGTCACAGGATCAAATATTTTGAACTTGATATTATTCCAAGTCTGCGTCTGAGCCTGTGGGTCAATAAAAAGTGTATTGTAATAAAATCAATAAATATGAGAAAATAAATTATTGTGGCTCATTGATTGTTAAATGTCTATATTGTAATTACTGTAAAAGTACATAATTGTTTATAAGAGTTAAAGACAATTAGTTCAGTACAATACTGAAGCACAGTTCACACATGTCAGAGAAGAAAAAAAGTGAGTGCCCTATGAGCAACCACCAATATCTCAAGAACTTTGCAAAGGTGACGTACGTTCAAATGTGTTTTGAAATTTAGTTTCAAATATTTTGTTGCGGCTAGTTTCTTATATTTACTGCCCAAGTATCGACACTGGTTTTCATAACTTATAAAATCTAGAGTTAACAGGAATAGTGAAAACAAAGTATACTTCCAATAAGATCAGTCCTATCTGTGTGTAAAATATTGACCTTTTATGGTAGGAGAATTTTTATAAGATAAATCAGCTGTACCTGTGACTTCATCAAAGTAGAATTTGAGATCTGTGCTGTTAATTAACAGATAAACTAAAAGAAAAAAAATAATTGTATATTGACAACAGCTTTGTTCACATGGTATGTTAAAATACAGACTTCCCTCTTAAACCAATTATGTCACAATTTCAAGACTAATACACTGCGTGAACTGAATATTCTTTTCTTTTCTTTTTTTTAAATTTAAAAGAAACCTTTAGTAATTTGTGGACACTTTTAGCTTTAATTTCTGAGCTTTCCAATTTCACTTAAAAATGAAAGATATCCTATTTTAACTGCTGAATGTTAAGGACACTAAAACAATTTCTTGTTGACAAACAAACATTAACTGCACGTATGAGCAAAATCGACCTGATAGAATAGTGGTCAACAAAATAAAATTCCATCTCGCAGTGGAATACAGCAGTTAGAATACAGCACCACGTACTGGAATTAAATATAACTAAAAAAACTTACAATCCATCTAAATAGCATACAGTGTGAATGCGGCCTGAAAAAGAAAGGTACGTAATTAATCTTTTTTAATTTTTTTACATATATATTGAAAAATGGCCAGGACATATAATGCAAGATAGTCTATTTGTATGTGCAGTGGGATATTTAGTGATTCACAAGAAGAAGTTAATTCATTCATCCTATAATTTTATACTTAAAGGGTGTTCACAAATCGTACTCCACAGTTACTTTTAGTGTGGTCCAGGCTACATTCTGCATACACAAAAATTCAGATTTTTTTTTTTTAAACTGGTTTTAAACTCATTACAGGAAAGCAATGAAAATCTATTTTGTTTATGTTGTAATGTAGCCTGGATGACGCTAATGGTGACAGTTGGGACATAAAATAGGGCATCAGAAAATCATGTACCACAATTACATTTCCTGTCATGGCATCCTTGATAGTAGTCTGATCAATGGTGTTGTTGCCTGGTTGCATTGTGAGTAACTACTCCTCTCACGGCCTAGTAGATATATATTGTCTCTATTAGTTTATATTGTATGTATGTCTGGAGTATAGTTATATGTGGAATCACAGTCAACATAACCGACTTGCAAATGTAAGACTTATACTTCAGTTTCACCTATCATAATATATATATAAACCTTTCACTTCACCTCAATAACATCTCGTGTGAATATGGCCTCAATTGGTTAAGTTATTTGCCCGTTTACGCATCTTACATACAAAGATATTCCACAGAAAATAATATAATGATAAAGTCATAACTATTGTTTCTAATAATAGCAGTACAGATAAGATTCTCACTGGTAGGATCCAAACCCATACCGGGGTACGTATCGGCTTGTTCACCTAAACTGGAGTTCTTTCAAATACTATGGAAAGTCAAGAAATGTTCTATAACCGTGAGTTACCTTCGGAAAATTGCTAACTGTATTATAAAGACGGCCGCCACTTACAATATTAACCCTATGTAAGGAGAGTACTAATTTAGAAATGAAAATTGTTGAAGTCCATGTCACGAAAAATATATATTCTAAAAATTTCACAAAGTACAGGAAATGTCAGTTGGCTAAGGCATCAGACTAAACGTCACACGAAAGATCACAAGTAATGAAGCAGAACAGACAGCTCAACCCTGAATCGGAAAATAAAAGTTCTTAAACTGTAGCGTCACATGGCAAAGAGTTTCAAAGTTCTAATGATGGCCTCCCCTGACACGTCCGCCATCACGGTTTCCGGTTACCCATGAATGCCCGTGCGCCAAGAGCGCCTAATTTCGTTTAACACTATACGTGTTAACCCGACCCGAGACTTCCGAATTGTGCCAGCAGACCGGTCGTGGACTTCCTTATATCGAAAAATACAAAAATCCGCAAGAGTCAACAGGTGTTATACTTTTTATTTAAGCTGAGGACTTCCAAAAAATCACAAAATGTAGAGTGTGTTTCAACAAGTGCTGTCCTATGTGTATTTTTCCTCTCAGTGTTTTCAAACCGGTGTAAACTATTTTTCAAATTGGTGTAATAGGAAAGCTAGCCGACTTTGAAAATGCAAATCATCACTTCCGGAAATCGACCTTGCTGATTTTCCGAATATCAAGTTTAAACTATTACCAAACTGTTCTTGTGGTACTGCTGATTTCAAAAAGGTAAAAATCTTTCAAACCGGTTAAATGTATCGAAAGTTATGAAATTTCTAAAATTTGGTGGTTTTGCAGCATTACTCAACTTTATTCACTTTTTATTTACAACTTATTTCGGCCTGATACTATTTTTAAAGTCTTCCTTTATTTTATTAAAGTGCTTTACAAAAGTTTTTAGCTCCTGAAATATGTGTGCCAGATCAAGATTCTATTTACAAGTTGGCGGTAACTACGTCGTAGGATTACGATTTTCAACTTATTTATATCTTTTATTAAACCGTTGATAGCTATTGGAAACTTAAAGAATATTAATCTGCCTGTTATTTAGTGTCATTAAATCTACTTTTAGAGCTCTGAAATTACTTGACAGGATTGAAACATATTGAAGTTAGCACATGGAAGATTTGTTTAAAAGTCATATTTACTGCTTTAAATCTATTTGAAACTGCGAGTTATTAGTGAATTTAATATAACATGGTGAAATTATTATTATAAAAGTGCTTTACTGTGTCGAGATGTGTGGAATATTAGTGATATGGTTGCTTAACCAAATCTGTTTACTTGAAATTTTGGATACTTATGGATTACACTCAATTCGGTAAGTTTACAATTGATTTTTTATTAGAACCTGTTTATTTATTGTTATTATGTTCTGTTTATTTACTTTTCTTGCTTTACTGTGTTGTTGATTCGATTTTGTGTCAATGTTAACCCTCAAATTTCGTCTGTTTCTAACTAACTATTACAAATAAAGAGTAAGGTAGCTTACATCACACTCATACAAATCTGCAAAGCCATCTCAAATACATCATTAAATTCATTATGAACTTAGTTTAACTACTACTGCTCAAACAATTCAATTGTGCCTGCTGAACAACATTGTTGAGCACATGCAAACCCAAGATAACGATTTTTTTCTACTGGACACTTTCAAATTAAGGACAAATAACCTGACAACCAGAAAACAAATATTGTTTAATATGACTGCTTGGTGATAAAGCACAAATTTTATTGGGATCTAAGAATGAATATCTGTTTACCACAAAAGTAAGTAATTAATCAGCCAAAAACTATCTTACTAATGAAACCACTAACAACTCTGAAATATCAGTTTACAATGCAATAATTAAACAAAATTGCAATCGTGGAAGCCAATTAAAAGTTACACACAGAACGCTATAATTGCTCTTTGCAGAAAAACACTACAAAGCTTTAGGACAAAATTAAGCACTACTGACAAAATTTAACATGAACACAATGTAAACACAACTGTTGATTTATGGTTGGTAAAACCATTCCATAAATGCTGTAAAAGGTTAAAAACTCCGTACCAGACAAACATTTTCAGAGTGAAAGAGAAATCATAATCCTACTGGGTGCCAATCATTATTTGTAAATAACATAAAATTCTCCGATTTTTATCATCAGTATGCTTCAGTGACACAACTGAATTAATTTAAATAAATTCACTGGTTTATCATCTTTCAAGCAGATATAAAAATAGTTCAATTAACAAATCATAAACTGACAATTCTCAGTGTCAAGGGAAACATCAAACGAAATGAGTACAGGAACAAAACGAACATGTCAAAAAAACATTTTTCAGTAATCAGTTTTTCAGTGTTACAACCAGTGTCAACATGAAAGTTTTTAAAGATTCCGCAATCATATTTATTATTTACTACTTCCAACAGCATCGAATTCTCTTCATGCAATAGTGCAGAAACTTTACTATTAATAAATATCATTGTAACATACATACCTCTTTATCATACGTGAATGTGACATGCGAGCCCTTGTCCTTGTCTGTCAGATATACAGTTCCTTCAAAACCATACTTTGGTATTAGAACTTGCAAAGCATTTTTCCTTACATACAGAATATATCCTTGCTCATTCTGGATGCGTTGTCGGAAGAATATCTGAAATGAAGTAAAAAATTAATCACTGAGAAAAAAAATTGCACATAATGTAGGACTGAAATTTAATTCACAGCTGTTGCACATTCTGTCTTTGTCATAGCCAGTCTTCGTGTTGTGAAGGAGACAGTTTTAAATTCAAATAAAAAAGAGAGAAAATGATATCTGACAAAGGCCAAGGAAGAAAACAAATTTAATCAAGTAGTGAAAACAATAGTGAGGTAAAAAAAAAACTGTATAGACCTTTATAAAAATACAACCTTAGTTAAAAAAATAGAACCCTGCCTAATTATAGACATTCATGTTTCCTTTAACTTTTTGGTTTATTCAACTCAAAGTTATTTGTTGAGTTGCATACTATTATTGTAATACTAGATGACCCGTGCGAAAATTTCGCGAATAAAATACGATGAATAGTGATGTTAAATGCTTGTAATTTAATTAAAAGAAAAACTGCACTTTGTAGCAAATATTTATTTGTTTACGCATCAGAATATATTACAAAATAGTTAGGAAAATTTAAAACATGCTGTATGCATGACAAACTGTCACTAACCCTAACAGAATACAACCAACCTGAACAACATGCACACAGCATATAAACATATTTGTGATATGTGTTGCTGTGAGAATAAAATGTTTACACTGGAATTATATAGCAAAACAAAAATGTATCCGTAATAGGAAAATATATCCGAAAAGCTACTTATTGTATAAAAAAACAGTTTATTGACATCTCTTTGATATCTGCTGCTGCAATCTAGGGACTTGGCTCTGAACTGTCTCATACAGGCGACCACTTTAAGTATTAAATTCCGAAAAATTCTTTCTTAATTTATTATTTTACCTAATTGGAGACCTTAATCTTTAAAACGATATGTAATTTATTGAATGAGATAAATGGCTCGTAATAAAAAAAAAAGTTTTAGTAATAATATTGACACTTTTTCCCTTTGAAGGGTCGAATTCCAAAAAATTCCTTTAAAAAAATAATGTGTGTCCAAAGCGGACACCTTGGCCTTTAAAATGATACATCATTTATCGATTTTGGTTAGGCATCAAGGGAGATAAAGGGCTCGTGACGGAAAATGTATTGTAGAAATATTAATACTTTTGCCCTTTAATGGCCGAATTTTGAAAAATTCCTTTCTTAAAATAAGGTGTAACCAGACGAAGACCTTACGAAGACCTCAGTCTTTAAAATGATACAATGTTTATCAATTTTGCATTTTTGCCCTTTAAGAGTCGAATTACGAAAAATTCCTTTCTTAAAATATGTGACCAGGGCAGAGAACTTAATCTTTAAAATGATACTACATTTAACGATTTCAGATTTCCAGGGAGATAAATGACTGGTAACACCAAAACCAGAATTTTAGAAATATTGACATTTTTGCCCTTTAAGGGTCGAATTCCGAAAAATACCTTTCTGAAAATATGAGTGACCAAAGTGGAGACCATAAGCTTTAAAATTACACCTCATTAATTGATTTCAGTTAAGTATGAAGGGAGATAATGGCTTGTGACAAAAAAACACCTTATAGAAATAACATATATGATTAATACTCCACTGTAGGTTTGAAGACACCAAAATGGTCTGTAAGGGACTTTCAACTGCCATTTAATACTTTTATTTTTTTGATGAATTGGAATTTTTCAAAGAACAATCTGAATTGGTATAACGTTGACTGTATTATGAAATGTTTGATATTCTTGGGTAATTATACCTTCTCCAATTGTGTTTAATATAAATTAGCTTATTTCTACAATAGTTTTCAAGTTGTCTTCACTTTCATTATAAAATTTTCTGAAGAGCTTTTTGAAGAAAATTGGTGTAAAATGGTCAGTGAAGTCTGTCTATCCTTGAAAGATGTTTGTTTAAGATCTAGTTTCTGTATCTTGTCACACTTTTTTGTTTTAGGTAAGTTGTAGCCATTTTTAGTATTCTTATTACTTAACGAAACATACATCCCACCATGTAATTTCAATTTTCAGAGAAAATACACAACGATGAAATTTAAGGCCATCTTTGCAGATGTCATTTCAACACTTTATCAAAGTGACTGTTGAGTGAACAGTGAGCTTTAATAACTTCTCCTTATCAAAGGTGCAGCATAAGTATCCAAAAAAAAAATTTCTGTAAATACTATACGAAGTTAGATATGGTTCACGCAGGAAACTATTTGGTGTTATAGAAGATAACCTCAAAAGAAAACTGGGTTGTTCAGTCATGTTCCAGCATGGTACTTTGCTGGCAACAGTGGCATTGCAACTATCCAAAATGATAAGAGAAGCTAAGGCCTCAGTCAAGAGTATTTATCATCATTATTTACAATTATGATGCAACTAAGGAAAATGGAAGCGGCTTCTAGGCGATATAAATAAGAAAAGAAAGGGAAATCAACCCACCATATACCAAAGTGGACGGATGCGATGAGAGGGAAAACTAATGCTGACAAACAACTACACAATATGCAAATAGCCATGATTCCAACAACCTCAACGACTGTTTTACTGTGAGAGTAGTCAGAGTTTTCGCTGACAGCACCACTGCAGCAGAACTCCGGAGATGGGAACTAGCGTACCAGAATATCCTGGATATGAGACACCCACCTGGACTTAACCACCGTTAAAATCCAATTAACCTATCACTACCTTTTTTTCCCCGCCATGTTTATACCGTACCATTACTACATTTGCTCATTTTACCATTGCCTGCCAATATATTAAATATATTATCTCAGACATTGCATACCAATATGGATAGTCTACTCCTTAGCCGTCCCCCCCCCCCTCCCCCACTACACGGTTAGTCATTATGTAACATCCATTGTGCACACACGTTCCGAGCCTAATGGCCCATTTTTCTATTTGTGAACAGGGCAGATGCCGAAATATTGTGTAGTTGTTTGTCAGCATTAGTGTTCCCTCTCATCGCATCCGTCCACTTTGGTATGTGGTGGGTTAATTTCCCTTTCTTTTCTTATTCATTATTTACAATTAGGAATTTATAGCTTTTCAACAATAGGATAATTTTCTATACTAATATTATAAATGCGAAAGTAACTCTGTCTGTTTGTTACGTTTCTTGGGCTAAATGGTTGATCCGATCGTGATGAAATTTGACAAGGATGCTATTTGGTATTAGGATAGCCATAGGATTCTTCTTTCTATATCAATAATACATATTTTCATGTAATTTTGAAAAATTACAGAAACGGCGATAGACGCATTCAATGTGTAAGTCTCTGTAGTATCTTCCATTATAGTGATCTGATAGCTCAGTGCTTAATGCGCTTGGTTACTATTGTTTGGATCGTGGTATGTGGTTCAAGTCCTGGTGGAAGCGAAAATGTTTAAGAATTGTTTTTGATTGTATGAGTCACACCTGGATGGTCAGTTGTTCGGATTCCAATTTAAACTGTAGAAACCACAAATTTCGTGGTGCAGTGCATGGCAAAACGTATGCGGTCTAACAATGATGTAGGTGTACATTATTTTATGCAATATTGATCACTCAGGCGTTGTTTCTCACACAGTCCGTGTGTGTGCGATCTGCGCTAATAATATTATAAATGCGGAAGTGGGTCTCTTTCTTTTTCTTATGTTTTGTCTACTAAATGGCTATACCGATATTGACGGAATTTGACAAGGAAATACTTTGTATTTGTAGGAAGTACAGAGGACATTTTTTTTCGGTACTGATAACAGTTATAGTCACGAAATTTTGAGAACTTATCGAATGGTGACAGAAAGATGGATGCATGTGTAAGTCTGTAATGTTACGTCAGTTGTTCAAGCTGTGCTTCTCGTGCAATCTGTTAGTGTACGATTTGTGAATAAATTTCGTTTAGAGACAAAACTTATTATTTAATATAGATGTCGATTTTCTCTGCACTGTACTATTACTTCGCGTTTGCCCAAAAGTTTCTGGCACTAGTTTATTTTGTCTTCTTCTTTGACATGCCTTGCAGGCATAAACCCGCCTTAAGGAGTAGCTATAGAAGAACATAAGCAGCTAATGTTATTGAAACCCAAGAATCTGATTCCCATGCTGAAGAAAGAAGACCAGGATGAAATAAAGATGCCCTCCGTTAAACCTTCCCCCTCCCCCGTTATCCCCCCACCTTCATTGGCTTTTCTGTTCTTGAAAATGTTGGAAATTAATTCTATTCATGAGACTGGTTCGATGGTAGAATGATATAGTGATGGCTTTCCTAATGGTGACACGGTGTTGTTTGGGACAAATCTTATGTTAGTAATAGCTTTCTTTATCCAATTTTTGTGATTAAATTCTAAGTATGCGTGTACGAAGTCGCGGGTAACAGCTTGTCTGAGCATAAAGTCTGTGAGTGAAGAACAGGAAGGTGTCATATAACCTTATTTTTCCCAATATATCATCAAAATCAATTAAAATGGTCTGTAGCACTCAGAGAAACAACAAAAAATCACTTTTAAAAAGAGTTTTCCAGCAGTTTTAGAGTTAGGAGGAATAATTCAGTCAAACGTGAGAGTAGGTGAAATTTTATAAAGGGAATTTACCTTTAAATAACACTTTTGGCCACATTCATATTAATAGGTGTAAAATAAGATTACGATCAAAATTAGGTCAGACACTTATGGCCTAGAAAATTTAGTTAAAAATTTAGGACAAGTTTTAATATTTCAGCTAAGGACAGTTTTGTAACATATACCAAAATTTGGGGGATTTTTTATAGTTTGTTTTAATACCAAAAGTTACCCAGAGGACTAAGAATTTTTTTAGTAATAGTAAATGTAAGGATTTTTTATCTCAAAAACTATCACACTTAGGGGAAAAGCCTTCATAAGGTGAAATAACATTTAACATCAATCTACAACATATTAAAATTTTAAAATGATGAGTGCAAAAATAAGAATCCTCTTTGTTGGATCACACATCACTTTTGACATGATCTTAGGCAAAATGAATATAAGGAGGGCTGGCAATGAGGAAAAATGAGCATATTTCGGCTGACAAGTGGAGAAGAAGGATGTGTGTATATTGGGCGGCATGATGTAGGAAAACTTTTAATTAGCTGAGTGAGGTCGGTGCCATAACAGCTTTCTTTGAGATGAACTTATAAACAATTTTACCAGTACAGGGGGGTTCGAAGGAAGTTCACTTCCCATGAAAGTGATTAACCCCAACAAATTATTTCGGAAAAGAAGTTCAATGTCTGTTAAAAATTTCTCTCATACCGAACAATAAAGAAACTATATTTAAAATATATCATCTTTCAACTATCATGAAGTCTACAGTGTGATTCTATGCAAATACCTTTAAGTATTGGGGTGTTAACAATAGTTTGGTGGCAGTTTTCATTTATGAGCAACCACACACATTGAGAGCCCAGAGAAGAGTTCTGCAAGTCATACCCCCTTTGCAGAGTTTTCATTGACAAAGAAAATCGGCATTGAACTTAAAGAAGTAACAATCCTGGCATATGCCTAGAGTGATTTCGACAAAGTATTGAAAACCAAAGTCTGGAGGATAGTAACAGGAATTGAAATAACGTCCCCAAATGCTAGCAGTAAACAGAAGTACTGAGGAAATACCAATAGTTCCTTTGTTAAAGCTACATCAACATTAATAAGAATGCAGTTTCTCTCGGCGTTGAGAATATATTAAATGTTCTCGGGTGACTAGCAGAGTTACAGAAGTGTTATAATTACACAATATTTTGGCGATCTCATTCGCTGTCGCCGAAATATCGTGTAATTATAACACTTCTTTAACTTGAGAACATTTCATATATACATCAACATTGCAGCCACTGTGTGCTGATAGCTGAGGCTATAACAATTTAGTGTGCCAAATAGATACAGATGACACAAAGTACAGTGAATATTCTCAGAAAAAATATAAGATGTGTAACTGGGAGAGTTTCAACCCAGACCATCCCGTGGCAATTCATGCGAACTTCCATAATTCAAACAACCTCAACACCTGTTTCACAGTTAGAGCTATTAGAGTTTTTCCTAATACCACCACCCCTTCAGAACTCCGCAGATGGGAACTAGCCTATCAACATATCCTTGACACCAGACACACCCCTGGCCTAAACCTACGTTTAACCTGTCACTTGCCATCTCTCATTTCATTTTACAGTCAGTTACTTATATATGTACATTTCATCTATTCATTTTTTATATATTTAAATTCTTCTATCTCCCTTTATTTTCATCTATAACCAATCTAAATTATGCTACACAAAGATTATATTGATTTGTTTCACTTTTATCGCTGGTCAAGCCTATCCCCCCCTCCCGGCAATTCTACCACCACCACGCGTTTTCTGCCTGTGCTTCATTCATGTGGCGGGTTGGGATGTGACCACATCTTTCCCCCTGCCATATGTCTCGCCTCCCACATGACTAACACTAAAGTCGAAATATTGTGCAATTTGTTTGTTTTTAAGTTTTTACGTGTCTCGCTCTCCTGCCTTCATCTGTGGTAAGTGACGGGTAACTGTTTATTTTCCCTATCCTATCTTATTTCTATATATATATTAAAAATGAGCAGGAAAAAGCTTTAAGGCAGTAAATCTAAGGAATGATAGGGAAATATGACCCAACACTTACCACAGATGAAGGTGGCTGGGACGACGAACAAAAAACAAACACAAGAGAAGCGCAATATTTCTGCCTATAGCAGCCTTAAACGTGCAGAAGGTGAAACACCAGGCGGCATCACATGTGTACACATAGATGGCCGACTGGTGAATGGCGGCTCAGGTGCGGATGGTAGTTTTTTGTTCGTCGTCCCAGCCGCCTTCATCTGTGGTAAGTGTTGGGTCATATTTTCCTATCCTTCCTTAGTTTTATATATATATATGTATATTAATATATAATGTGTATTTTATAAACAAACTGCAAACAATACACCAATATCTCTTTTAATAAAGTAGTTTTGGGAATCTGTCCTCATTTTTCTATAAATGATACTGTACACTTAACATATGAGAGGCACCATATAATCTCATATAGTGGTTTATGAGCCAAAAAATTAGAACACTGAGTTGTATCATTTATTACAAGAAGTGAAGTTGGTGCGTCTGTTTCTGAAAGGGGGTAGTTCATATACTTTTTTTAAGGGTGTGATGAGTAATTTTTATTTTGGAAAGGGAGAAATAGGTCAAAAAAGGTAGGGAACCTATAATCTAATGTGATAATATTCCAAGTAAAAGAAATATCACCATCAGTTTAAAAATTATGAAAAGTTGAACTAACAACTTTCTAGTTCCTCTGTGAAATGTACATGTAAGAAGGAAATAGATCACTCCCTGGCCTTTATGCTCGTAAAGGCATTAAAAACTGCTTGTTGTTTATTGTCAAGAATGGCAGTATGATATTAAAATAGAATGAAACTTCTCGCTTTTAAAACAGCCCTCTGAGTTAAAAGAGAGAGAGAGAGAGCCATCAAATAATTATTCAGCCAACAAATAACAGTGTTTCGATTAGCTGTGCATTCTGTTGTGTTTAGGGTGACATTCTTTGGAGAGAACTCTCTATGTGCTAAGCTAGCTATAATATAACAAATGAATTCCTCACATGAGTGTGGAGAGCTACAGAGGCTCTTCCAGCATACTGAGCCATGCGATTACGATAGTTGAGGTTGTTGCACAGCTCCTGAGACTTCTTTTTATCCAGAAGGTCTGGATACGTAGAATCTGCACCTATACAAACAGCCAATAACCGATGTACTATTATATCTGCATACCTGCAAAAGAAAGTAGAAAATTATAACCAAATATAAACACAATACATATAAAAATAATAAATACTAGTAGAGCAATTTTTCACTTATAAAGACTTAAACACTGTATTATAGACTAATGCAACAAGTTTCCGAACATTTATGATGAATTGGTTTCAAATTTAAGAAATTACTCCACATTTGACTTTTGCGTACGTAATAAAATCATAGGGACTGAGATTTGTAAAGTTTGGATAGATAGACATGCTGCAGGGGAAGATTTTCATGTTTAATTGTCTTTGTTTGGAATCCACTCTAGATAGTTGACCAACATCAATGAAATAATCCAGGAAGGTGTTGTTTGAGAAACATGAAACAATAAAAGTTGTATGTTCTAGCTCAGTTATTTGGTATGCTTTCAATAACAAATGATATCTCAGGCCAGGCATACTGGCTGTTCCGATTGCGCAATCATCTAGGTGAAAGTTTCTCAACCATTTCTGACCCGAGGGCCAATAAATCGACAAAAATAAGGCAGCGAACCACTAACTGATGTGGGCCTAATTTTTTACCCATGTATACATTATTAACTTCTGGGACATATTATACTGTACCATTAAAATTTAAAAAAACCAAAAACCTTTTTTTTTAATTTCTACGGAAACAGATTTATGAAACTGGGCGTGAACTATTTAAAGTGAATCTGAAGTGTGTTGAGTGAGATTTTGTTAAGAAATTATTTCCACAAATGGCATTAGAAGAGGCATAAGATGGGAGCACGTGGTCACCTGTGATAATGCTGCGTATCTCACAGTAAACTTGATATAAATAATAAAGGGAAATTAACCCATCACATAGCAAAGCTACGACTGCGATGAGAGAAAACACACACTGCAGAAAAACAAATACTATATTTCGGTATGGAGGTAGAGGAGTGGGGACTGTCGACAGACACTCGAGGAGATGTGGGTGGTTTTTGCTGAAGGAAGAAAGGTTCCACACAAAAGGTTGTATTCTCAAGAATCATGTGTGTACACAGTTGATCCCATTGCTATATGTCTCACCAATAAACGTGCTCAAGGTTTATTCAAAATTACTGTAAATTATGTTTGTTTTTATTTGATAATTGTGGCACACCTGCCTTTATCTCTGGTAAGTAATGTAGTGGCATTTCCTGTACCATCTTATTTTCATTGCCAACTACCATTTTTATTGTCACTGTTTTATAAACACTAATAACGGTTAGCAGTCATTCCTGCAAATGAGGCAAGAAAACAGTGGGAAAGCAGAAGGGAGAGGTGGGGCACCAGAAAAGAAAGATAGTAGCTCTCAGTCAAATTTTGACCTAATGCGTACCTATTATGCAGTATATACTGATAGACCTGCTCCCCCTGCTACTGGCAAGGAGGATTCTGATATCAGGAACTGAGATACAAGAATTAAAATTGTACAAATAATTCTCAAGCCACCCACTGCACACCAAACTGACTTTTTTCACCAGTGGGAGGCATGAGAAATTCTATATAGTTGATACACCACGAGAGTCTCCGTTCAAGAATTAAGTTGTTACTGTTATGGATTGTGGCATGTGTAATGAAAGAATAAGATAGAACACCTTAAAATTGTATGTATGGAGCACAGCACATTATAGTAGTGAAACATGGACTTCAGGAATATCAGAAGAAGGAAAACTGAAGCATTTGATATCTGGTGCTATAGAAGGATGCTGTAAATTAAGAAGACAGAAAAATTATGAAATAAAAGTGTTTTGTAAATTATAGTTGAGAAAAGAAGTTTGTGGAGGAACCTCACAGAAAGTGCAGACATTAAGGTGGGTCACTTTTTAAGACATGTGGGATTGGTTAATTTGTTAGTTGATGGAACAGTTCAACAAAAATATTTTAGAGGAAGGAGAAGAAAAGAAATCACCACAACATTATATATAAAAAAAAATTATGCACATATGTTACTGTGAATTAAGGCAGTGTGGTCATACAGGGTGGCCACAAGGCAATGATTTAAAAATTCCCTGATATTTCCAGGTTTTCCAGAGAAATTTTCTATATTTTTCCCTGATTTAGAAACTTTATTTGCATGGTTAAGATATATAAAGTTTAAATTATATTTTGATTCTAAATAATTAAATCTGGTATAAAACTAAAAAAATTAGAAAAATAAACATGTTTAAGAATGTTTATTTGAAAATTTTATAACTAATTTAGTAATCTTATGAAGCATAATAAAAAATGAGTAGCACAAAAATAAGATAGGCCAAATGACTAATATGAACTAGAACAAATTAGTAATCTTTCAATATTTGGTGGATAAAATAATTGAAGAATTTTAAATTGTTCATCAGTAACTTGACTCAGTCAACAGCTTAGCTTTTTATGCCTTTTTTCATTGGCTACACTTTTCTTTTCAAATCTTCTGGTTCAGTTATTGTAGCTTTTTTTGTTCCATTTTCAATTTCTTCTGTTGCCGAGTTAACACTTTCGCGTAAGTTTCCGCGAGTCTACGCAAGATAACATGAACACGAGTTTGTATAAACCATGCAATCGTGTTGGTTCACTTTGTATGGTTGCTTGCCTATGCCGCTCGCCTTGGCAGCGGTTTATTTGGAGCAAGTCAAACGCACGAGCACGATGTTTATACTGTCACATCGATTCAGCATTTGAACGAACTCTGAATGACGCATAACTTTATAAATCCTACCTATTTAGGATTTTACGTATTATCTTGTTCCTGCTTTAATTCACCTTATATCATTAATACAAAAAAGTTATAAAGCCATATAATTATCGCTATTCACATTTTTGCTGGTATTGATATATTGAATCTAGGCTTTTGTTTTGATATTAAAGGTTCAATTTTTCTCAGAAGAAGTTCAAAACCAGCTTGTGACATTCTACACGACTTTGAAGACTCCCCACAAATTCAATTTTTTTGGAACATCTGTTTCACACTTTGCTTGAAATTGTAAAACTGTTTAGTGAAACATAAAAACATCTTTATATACTTACTCCTCTACGATTGCTGTTTTATTCAGTAAAAAATGTAACTTCTGAGTTTACATGATTTAGATGTCATCCACCTTTTTTTTTTTTAAATATAATTTCAAATGCTGAGTTCCAGAGAGAGTTCATGTTAGCGCTCGCGCACGAACATCTCGTTGTCGTATCTCGATGAGGCGCAAGACGAGATGCAAGTTGCTAGTGTAAATGCACCTATTTGTTGGCTATTTTATGTCAGAAATATATAAGCTGAATTATTTAATGCAAAAGTTCAATATTAAAATAAATTATCAAAAAATTATCAAATTTTGGGTTGTTGCAATTAAAATTCCCTGATAATTTTTTTAATTACTTGTATTCCCTGATATTTCCATGATATTTCAAGGTGGCTTTAAATTCCCTGATAATTCCATATTTTCCAGGTTTTCCAGGTCTGTGGCCACCCTGTCATATATCAGAGTACCAGAGTTGGGGAATGAGAGATGGGAGGGAGAGGGGAAAACATTATGGATTAAATGAAAAAATAAATTATACTTCAAGATATACCATTAACAATGAAGAAATTTTGGTAAATTTAAAGGTTAAATGTGTTAAAAAGCAGTATGTAGCAAAAATATTCAGTTTGTCTTTCTTGTATAATTGTGTATTGTATCTATGAATGTTAATAGACAAAGCCAAAATACATACAAATGTATTTATATGGTGAACTAAATAAATGAATACCTAATAAATTTGCTAATCAGTGCCTTTTATTCTGTTAAACACTAGACAAATACATAAATTGTTATTCTTCATGCTAACATGAAATAAAAATTAAAATGAGGATTTAAGCTTGTTGTCTGTGATTAGTATTCTTTATGCATAATCTCAAACAGCTATTCCAGAAATCTGCAAGAACAATTATAAAATTAAGAAAAGAAGAATTCATTTGATTAAACTTTTCTACAGTTTCTACGAGACAGAATTAAAATTCCACTAGAGTATAATGCTTAAATATCATTCGGTGATGGTAAAATGCTGTTACTGAAACAAAAACATTAGGTAGTAAAACACCTGACATTTTCAAGCTTTTTAATATTTTTACCAAACAACACACCTCATCTTTTTAATAGGATATTTAGATAAAGGAAACAAAGAAACTGCCGCGAGGCACTGAAAATAAGATAGGATAGGGAAAATAAACAGTTACCCGTCACTTACCACAGATGAAGGCAGGAGGGCGAGACACGTAAAAACACAAAAACAAAAGAATTACACAATATTTCGACCTTAGTCTTACTCATGTAGGAAGCGAGACATATGGCAGGGGGAAAGATGTGGTCACATCCGAGCCCGCCACATGTTTTTACGTGTCTCGCCCTCCTGCCTTCATCTGTGGTAAGTGACGGGTAACTGTTTATTTTTCCTATCCTATCTTATTAATAGGATATTTAGTTTATATCAGGGGCCCACCTTCGTATAGGTGAAGTGAAATGCGTATACACAGGTACTGCCAGACCATAATGAAAAAAGTCCTCTTTCTGCTGCATTCCACTTGGGAAGTACACTGCTTGATTCATGCAACGCGTTGCAACAATTCTCAACATTGTATTGAGATAGGGATTATCAGGCTGGACAGCTTTATCAAGGGATTCTGCTAATGCTTTTCCGGAGGATGCATCTATTTCAAATCCCTGTAAAAGAAATAAATGGACGATAAATCTGTTGCAGTAGGAGACAAATTCATTGGATACAAATAGTTAAAAGCATTATGATAGGTGACTATTTATGCAACATATTTTGATGCAAGAAAGCCAACGTGATAAAATAATGACATGTAAAAATTAAAGCTCACAATTTGGACACAGTAACTAATGTCAGATAGCAGAGAAGATGTCATTCCATGTTTTAAGTTCATAAGTATTTTTTAAATTTCACGTCAAGATAAAACTTTTCTGCAACTTTATTATATAGTATAGTCTGGCATTACCAACGATGGTTGCTCATATGGATTATAAAATTACATACTATAGTACACTATTAAGATATACTTTCTAAATGTTGTCTATAATAATTCCCATAATTCTGATAAAATAAATTAACAGCTTCATAGTTTATAGTTCTTCGTAAATCCTATAACTCAATCTTAAATTTAGAATAAGAAATTAATTTACCGACATATGCCGAACAACAGACAGTCTCCTGATCTGAATCTACAATATTACACCCTTTACATCAATTCTAGCACTTATAAACCATTTTTATTTTATAACTTTTTAAATTAATGTAATCTTTTCTGT
>JARYHS010012155.1:0-25001 GCA_031002005.1 Vandiemenella viatica
CTAATGTCTGAAGTAGTGCTGGAAGGAATTGACATCATACATTCTGCAGGGCTGTCCAAAAATCCGTAAGAGTACAAGGGGGTGGAGATCACTTCTGAACGGCACGTTCCAAGGCATCCCAGATATGCTCAATAATGTTCATGTCTGGGAAGTTTGGTGGCCAGCGGAGGTATTTAACTCAGAAGAATGTTCCTGGAGCCACTCTATAGCAATTCTGGACGTGTGGGGTGTCGCATTGTCCTGTTGGAATTGCCCAAGTTGGTCGGAATGCACAATGGACATGAATGGATGCAGGTGATCAACCAGGATTCGTACGTACGTGTTACCTGTCGAAGTCGTATCTAGACGAATCAGGGGTCCCATGACACTTCAACTGTCCACGCCCCAGACCATTACAGAGCCTCCACCAGCATGAAATATCCCCTACTGTCATGCAGGGTTCATGAATTCATGAGGTTGTCTCCATACCCGTACACGCCCATCCGCTCGATACAATTGGAAATTAGATTCGTCAGACCAGGCAACAGGTTTCCAGTCATCAACAGTCCAACGGCGGTGTTGAGCCGACTATAACACCACGTTCAAACTCGCTTAAATCGTGATTAGCTGTCATTGTAGCAGCAGTAACCGATCTAACGCCTGCGCCAGACACCTGTTGTCTTATATAGGTGTAGCATATAGTCTTGTAGAATATCGAATGCTTTCTGAAAATCCAGGAAAATACCATGCATATGCAATCCTGCATCGATAATATTACGTTTGTTTATGCTTTATTCTACCTGTTCGTCCTAAAACGATGTTGGTTCGGAAGAATTAATTTGTGCGGGCAAGGAATGAATTTTGCCACGGGTTATTGAAGTAACCGTCCAGGCATTCGCCTGGAGAGACTTCGGGAAACCATGGAAACCGAACTGTTTTTTTATGGTTTTGTGCTTCGTCGACGTCACTAGAGGAGGGAAAGGAATGGGGACAAGAAACTGGCTCATTCGGGCATGGCCTTTTTAAAAAACCCTCCCGGCATTCACTTGCAGTGATCTCGGGAAACCATGGAAAACCAAAACCTGGGTGGCCTGATGGGGATTCGGACCTGCGAGGCCAGAGTGTTACCACTCATCCCCAGGCTCGGTAAAGAGCTCGGGCTGGTCGGACAGTGGATTCAATCACGTCCTGCAGACCAGAACTTTAAGCGCTCACCCAATGGGCTTAGTTCAATGAGTATTCTGTGGACAGGTGTTAGCGATATCAGTCGGTAATTTTAAAGGTTTTTCCTCTTAATTTCTTAAAAATTGTCGTTAGCTGCGCTATTTCTCAATACGAAGGTTGCTTTTTCCATCTGAGGAAATGTTCGATTTCAGTTGCATACTCTGCTTCTCTAATTCTAGAATCTCCATTCGCTTTTTAACACCTGCACAATCTATTTCTAGCGAGTCTCTCTCCAAGTATAAGCGACTGTTAAAAACTGTAATAACGTCTCCATTTCCTCAATCGCATGCTTCACAGGAATGTAACTGCCGTGACGTGCTGGAAGAGGCAACGTAATGTGTCAAGGGCCGCTGATTCCTTATCGGTTCACCGTAAGCCAGTTTACGATTAAGTGTTGTAACTTTTGAAATCAACAAAAGTGCTCCAGTGAAAATACTTGGAACTTCACGAGCGCAGCCCGCGTTTACCAACCGTCTTAACTGCGGTTTTTAGTCGGCTTTCCGCAGCCATGAAGGGAAATGCCGGCACGGTCCCCAATCTCCGCCTCAAAAACAGTACATTTCACAAACAAAAAATAAACTTATCATGCAGAACATAGTTGCATATTTCGCAGATTGATGGTAATATTTAACTTCCTTCATTAATACGTAGGACAATCTGCTCGGCGTCTGCAAGGACATGCGGCCGTAAAAACCAAAGCTCCAAATTTGACCATTACAATGATAAGTAAAACTCATCAAAGATAATCGACTCGTAATGTTGGCAAAAGGTGGCGAACAAGAAGAAGAAGAAGAAGAAGAAAAGTGCGTGGATATCTCCATCAAAGAAGATGGAATTGAACGTCTTTAATTTGGTCGCATTCTATTGTGAGATGGGTGGAGGGGACAGTAGAAAACTCAGTGATAGGAAAATAGAGGCTGCAGTTTGACACTGGATGGAAGTGTGTACAATCCTGACTCTGAACTGCGAGTGAGAGAGACCAGGCACAACCTTCAATCGATAGTTCGTGACTTCCATAAAATTATTTTCTCTCCAGGAAAACATATATCATAAATAACAAGCACATAAAAGACAAAATTTGTGATATTTATTTTGTGACGTCTTCAGGTCCTGGGTATTTGCCATATTCTGGGCTGTTTGGGTATCAAAATCCATACCTTCTGGATGAGTCAGAAAGCATATAAGAAGAGATCACCTAACTGTTAAGCAAGACGAATCCGCTATCCAGAACAGCTATAATACGAAAATGATGGCAGCTCCAGACTTCATTCAGATCTTCCATTCAGTGACAAGACCGGCGTTGCATCAGTCGTGGTCTTGTAACTGAAATGATTTCCACTGATCAAATAGTTGTCAGTCAGTTCATTTGCACTGAAGTCAGAGTGAAAGCTACTCCCCATTAATTGCATACTTTTTAGCGGTGGCATCTACTTTTTTCGAAAACGTATTGTGGAATCTTATGTTTCGTACGCGTAGTGTGAAGAACGATAGTGTAGATACGCAAGGCATTACAAGGTTCCTGCTGTTTCTTTGTTCTGGTTGCTACATTCACGTGCGTAGGAAACTGACACTCCACTCAAACCACTGGCTGCAGAGAAAGTGCCTTAGCAACTATAAAACCAGCCGTCCATGGTTCGATAGTGATGTACTGTCTGCTAGCCTGAATACAACGGACAAAAGAACTACATTCGTGTATCTATCTTGAAACGATTTATAGTCCCGACTTCGGAAACGAGGCAGCGCAGTGTTCATTGAGTTACAAAATATTCGCGAAGATGATAACAGGTGTTATGTATGGAAACGCCACCTCGTTGATAAAAAAAATGAGGAAACAGCGTGAAATAATTACGTAGTACATAAGGAGTCGCGCACGTGCTGGCGCTGATAATTTAATTAAGCGCTCACGAGGCAGGCGAGTAGAACATAAATCAGATCCGCCCACCTCCAGCGCTTCACAACTTCTTTTTTGTTTTTAATGGCATTTTCTTGTTTCAGCAATACAGACAGTTCAACTGGAACCTATTTTTCAAGTTCGACATATGTAGTGTGCTCCGCGCATGTATTGCCTCTAGAATCTGCGGAAATTACAGCGTAGAATTAGATTCATTCTCGCCGAGCCTGGTAGTTCAGTTGTAAACCTCGGGGGTGACACTCCGGAGGATGCAGGTCCAAATCCAAATCTGCAGATTTCGGTTTACCATGATTTCCCGAATGCCGGGATAGTTCCTTCAAAACACCATGGCCGAATTCCTTTCCGTTCCTTGCCTCCTGTCCTTCTATGCGTACTTCGTTGCCAACGAGGCTGAAGCCATAAATAGTGCTTCTTTCAGGAGGATGCCTGCTGAATTCCAAGTTCTATAACTCGGCTGTAATAGATAATTCACAAATTCTGTCGCCTTCCTTCCCACAGTTCCTAATTGTTGTTAAGATTTCGTCTCTTGATAGAGCTTGGTGATGTTCAGTTTTATCATTGAAGCAGCAGACCAAAACACTTCCAGTGAAGTGCGGTTGAACCACCAGCGCTTATCTCCCAACCGCGAAATCTTCGGCCTCCCAACCGATTGTTTTCCTCGTATTTTTGGTTCGTAAGAGCTGGTTCCTTCCTAGTATAGAGTCCAAAAACATTGATTTCGATGAAACTTTAAGCTGGCAAACCACGACGATCATTATGTAAAACTACTCAACCCCATTTGTAAACTGAAATCGTCAGTAGAAATTGTGATCAGGAAAGTACAGAATAAAATTAGGTGGATCAACTGATCCCGACATTAAGATTACGACTGGATACAGCGGTAGAATGGACAGTTCACTCCCTCCGCGTGTCTTATGTGTCGTATATTGTTTATGTTGTTAAGTTCAAAGAAGTGAGAGGTTTAAATCCGTTGCTGACACATTAACGTCTGCTTTCCCGAAAGATACCACGGTGACGCCGAGATTAACGTTTCCATCAGACTGACGCGCCGCCCGAAATTTGGACAAGTTTGAGGTTTAACCCTGTTGGTTGGTACACAATCTAGTGATTAGCAATTTGGTACCACCATCCTCCCCAATGCAGTTGGCCAAATCGCGGTAGTCGACAATTTGTCCACGAGGTTGTCGTATGTACAGTAAAATACGCATATCCGGAGGATGTCTTGGGGATGCGGAACATTACGAGATTGTATTTGTAAAAAACTGTACTATTAACATTAACTGTTTAAATCTTAGTTAATAGACGAATGAACTGAACACACATTTACCCTGTACATAAGTCAATAACTAATTTAACAAGCAGTTCCTTTTACTACTCCAAAAACGGGTTACGTTTTCACTCCTCTTTAGGTTCCAAAGCAAATAGATTTTTATATAACCTCTTTCGAGCTATTACGATTGTCCAGTTTGCTTTATACTTTTCGTGCGCGTTCATTGAGTACAGAAGTTACAGAAAATTTAATCCATCTCTGTACAATCGAAAATGGTGTGTATGTTGTAGTATTCAACGAGATAGAGGGTTTTTGATTGTTGCATAGAAACAACAATGTAAGGTAGATAAATTGCAAAAATTCCTTATTTTTTTAAACATGCATGTATACAGTAACCGTGGAATAGCTCCGTACATATTTCTTAGAGCACGTTTTAGCAACTTAAATAGCCGATTCGCTTGGGTAAGTATTTCTTCCGAAAGTGATGCCATATACAGTAGAGAATGTAAATATACAAAAGGCAGCAGTTTTTAGTAGAACGTTTCTGCGTATAAACTTATTTTCTGTAAACATAGTTACCAAAAACTAAGAAGGTACTTAATGCAACAGCTTACATATTACATTTTTTCCAACTTGAGAGAAGAAACTCGCTTCCTGTTCAAACAAATGGGTATAAAATCTTTGGTGTGAACCAATTTTCGAAAAATGAACTGCTGTTTTAGGACATCAAATTTTTTTATCTCATGAATTGCATCAATAGCTTTTGACAAGCTGAGCAACATATATCTTCCTTTGGACAGATAAGGAGCTTTGATGGTCTCTGAGGAAGGGATCATTAGTGCCAACGTCAGAATTACTAGCAAAAGAGAAGAAAAATCGGCCATGAGCCATATTAAGAAACCCTCCACATTTGTCTGGAGTGGAAGTGTGGACAGCATGCGTGGTAAACGAAGCTGAGTTCTCCACAACATTAAAGCTCATCTACCATCATGGGATGCTAGGACTCGCCGTGGAATTATCTTCAGCGAAAATCATGCAATGTTCCGCATACCCGTCATTTACGCTAACCTACTGGATGGGATGAAGTGTGTAACTTTACCACTAATCCCCCACTCATTTTTTATTATTAGTTTAATATTATTATTGAATTTTGTAGCATTTATTAATTATAAGTACTCTGGTATCAATGTTTGTAACTTAATATGTATTATTGTTGTTGTTTAGTAACTGGGGTAGCATAGTGTTATTTATTTGACACTGGCCAGCACGGTGATTGTTGATTGGGCGCCTGCATTGTAGCAGGCAGGGCGCGGGCAGTGTGTGTTGCGGCGCTTGGAGAAGGTTGTATGGCGCGGTTCACACTCTCTGTACACAAGCTAACACAGCCTGTGAAATATTTCGGAAACGTGTTTCAATGTAACATAAATGTTACAAAAATTTAGTCAAGCATCGATATTAATTAAATTCAATAGTATTTCTATCAGAATAGCGAGTTTTTCATTTCTAGTCTATGTCAAAATACATCTCAATTTGTTTATCCATGCTAACGGCTTGCTTGTGTTGAAAGAGAAGAATTTGCGCCGTTCTCGTCTAAATAACACGCCACAATCCACTAACGGAGTGGTTAGCTAACGTTCGGCTGACTGTTTCTCAGGATAATTAGCAGCTTACATTTAGCGACCAGTGCCAAGATAGCTTACAGGTGTTTCTTACGATTGATACTATTCGTTATGTGCGCTGAAGGAAGACATGATTGTAGCAGAAGAAACTAGTAATCAGCATTGATTTTTAGCAAGAGATTCGCATGCTGGAAATTGATGGCAGAATGAATACACTGAAGTAGAAAATTACTAATGTTTCAAATAAACCATACATTGCCTGGACAGGCACGACTTTTGGTTTGCTGTAAATTTCTTTTAGTTGTTCTTTGCCCTCAAACAAAGAGATTCTAATAGGTTTTCATCCCATCTCGCAGGCGTTGTAATACTGTTCCAGACGATGGATGGATAAGAGGTTAGCTGATTCACGCTTCAGTGGAGGAAGAAAATTTCATCACTCGGTACTGGTAAGCATGGTGAGAGAGGAGCCAGACTGCGTAGGATGAACCCACACACAATACAGCCGACTGCAGGGACTAGCAGGAAAGGCTGGCTATACGACCAGGTTTTGAAGGGTCTTCGACCTGGCTCGCGGTGGCGCTGCGTCCCCGTCGATCCCCGTGGGCACCCATAGGGTGGCGAAAAGGGTAATGCCTCACCGTCCCTACCCCACCACGACGGCGAGTGATTCGGAAGAGTCCAATCCCAAGGCGGGGGTGTAGCGAAATATTCAGATGGATGGCGTTGGAAGTGAAGGGCTTCGGCCCAGGTATTGCAAAGCGCCTTAACCAGGTCGGTGGACCAAACATCTGTACTCATGTGCCTATGAAATAATAATACGTATGCCATTAGTAGCTGGAAGACCGAGAAGAATAAATCGACTTTTTAAATTACAGCTTTCAAGTGGCCGTACAATCCGCTTCTGTCATACCACGATGAATCTAACCTGGTAATCCCAGCCACGGAAGCATTCTAGTGTTTTTCACACACATAGATGAATCGTTGCCCATTGTGAATATCGGATTAAGAGCCAGTCGAGGGGACCTGTCGATACAGACGTCCGTTGTGGCGACGGTGACGGGATCGTAAAACCTAGCGGCCGGCAGGGGAAGACCGCAGGAGGGCTGGAACCGAGTTTCATCATTTTTCTTCTTCATCTTCAGACACAACAACATGCTGTGAGAGCAAATCAAATCCCATCTGCTGCATGTACAGACAGATACACAGCAGAAGAACTGGTTCAACTGACATAGAATGAAATTCACGCACCTAAATTTTGAAGATTGAATTTTTACTTATTTTTATGTCCTTCTTTCTTTTTTCAGTACGTTGTACGCTTGTGACGCTAAATAAATAAATCTACATGCATACAGTAATAACACTAGCAAAACGGGAGAAGGCAATGGCAAACCACTCGAGTATTCTAATATCGCCGGGAAGTCGATAACGTTCGACAAAATCAGTCGCCAACATTCATGAGACCAGGCACGGCACTCTGTAAACTATTACAAAGTGATTTTAAATAATGCCAAGGGAACGAATGTCATCAATGAAATTTTTTAGCTCACGTAAGCAGTGTAATACGTACGTTTTAAGTGGTAAATAAATGTTGACTTATTAGTGCCTGGTAGAATTCATTAACGTTTTTGATGACGTATATCATTTGTGTGTCACATTGTTCCTGATGAAATCATGCGGGCTCCAACATTCAAGTTCGCTTTTACACAGTAACTACTGATAGATGAGTATATGACCATACGAGGTGTGTTCAACAAATATCTGACCATATGTGTTTCCTAATAGACAAATGAACAAAAACTGACCTCCGGCGGAATTATGTAGGTAACCTTCATCTAAAAGAGTGAATTATTCCTATACTAACAGTCAACCAGTGAATGAATAAGTGTAATAAGTGCCCGTTGGATTTTTATATGCAGAGAAATGGCTAAGACTTTATTGTACTTATGCTATACTAAGTGTTCCGGCTTTTGCGAATCGACGGCAGCGTGGTGAATAGAGCCGGCATGGGTTGGGTGGGAAGGCATCTTTTCCCAGCTTTACTGTTTTCGACGTTAAGGTCATAATGGTTGGGATGGCATTGAGGAGAAGATCTGGAATGAATTATATTATGACCTTTTGAGTTAATATATCGGCATTTGGCTGGAGTGATTTCGAGAAACCATGGAAAACCGAAATCTGGATGCCCGGACGGGAATTTGAACCCGCGTCCTCCCAAATAGAAGGCCTAAGTGTTACCGCCTACGCACCGCACTTGGTATGGGAAGGAACTGAAAGAAAATATGATATTATGTTTACAAGAGAATCCTATAAGCATATTGAGCAATTTTGGGAAATCGTGGAAAAACCACCAACCAGGATCAGGTTTTGTTCTTCGGGCTGTTTCTAAGTCTTGGTATCTGACTGTCGGAATGGCAACAGTTGTCTCAGAATGACGTGACTTTAATCAGGAAGCAAAATAAAACACCGGCAATGCTTCCAGCAATGACAAGACCATTGAGAGAAGTCTGTTCTGTTGCAAGTAGACTACTTCGAAAGGGATTCACACATATTAGCGACTGGTATCACATGTACCGTGAATCTCTCCTTTTCTAGTGCTGTAAGCATTATACAACTCAAACTAACGTTTGCGTTTACACTTAAAAATCAAAATCCTCATTCTACAACCAGTCGAATTATCAGTACATTGAATCACTCATAATTAGGATAACTCGACTGAAATGAAACGTCGGCTCTTCCAGAAACAGAACCGAGGTCGTTGACTTATGAAACTGAGGGAATGAAGTTATTTACTCCTAGGGTGTGGCCAAATGTAAGGTGTATAATAATATTATTATTAAACTAAATTGTTTTATGTTAGTTACCTTATAGTATATTTTAAACATCACCGCTTAGTGAATAATATTATGTGAGTGAAATTGTTGCATGTTTCTGAGACTGGCAGACCTGCAGTAGAAGTGACTGCTGTAATATCTTTGAAGGAACTTGCTTGCTCTGGAGAAATCAGCTATTGTGCTTGATCCGTTTTTGTATTTACAACAATCTGAAAGAAAGAGCAATAGTGAGTTGTTTGGTTCGAAAGAACTTTGTAGCATACGTTGAAGTTAAATACAATTCCGAAGCAGAAACTGACTGAAAGATAATCATTGTGAATGAGTGTAACCGAACGGACCAGCAGTTTTATTGGTACGGGGTAAAGATACGCCTAGCTAACGGTTCAGTTATTTTCTTAATTGATGGAAGTAAAAGAAGACAGAAGAAGTATAGTTTTTATTTGTGTGCTTGAATGATGATCTAGTCTGTTTTATCTATCGAGCTGTTTGTTTATTGTTTGTATATAGAACTTTTCAAACCTTCTAGTCTTCGGCTGTTTTTAGCAGAATGTAGGATCACATTACAGGGCTAAACTACGATGCCACGTTTGACCAAAGGTTTATAACATTGCAGCGCAGTAACAAACGTCACAACACCGAAAACAAGTATCGAATCCATACCAGCGACAGGAGAGATATAACATCACATGTCTCAGTAAATCTTTCCTATTCTAGTGCTGTAAGAACAATACCATTGAAGCTAACGATTGCTTTTATACTTAAAACTTAAAATCCTTATTTCACAAACAGTCGAAGTATCATTCAAGTTTAACATGCCAAATAAAAAGAAATGTTTAATACGATATGATCATTGTTCTAGAAAGAACGATGCACATCTAACAACATACAAGTTTTCTGCCGTAAATGATACGAAGTATCAATACAGCATTCTGAAAAATCTTGCTTCGTGTTTATGCTATCTGAAAATTGCAGTATAAAAACTGTGCGGTTCATTTGCAAAAATAAGTCTGTCAATCACGGCTTCTGTGTTCACTGTTTCGGAATGCCTCAAACAGCTACCAGTGTTTTATCGAGAGCAATTTTCTGCATGACGTTGCATGCCGGATGCACGTAGCTGGTGCCTATGGTGTCGTACCGACGACTGTTATGCCCAATGAAGTGCGGAAATAATACTACTTCAAAGCCACAAAGCGGGCAGCGTAGCTGAAAATATGACAGCACGCAAGAAATAAGTGAACAAGTTATACGAAAAAATGAACTAAAAAATAATAATAATATGAAGATGATGATTAAATCTGTCTTGATAGGAATAATTGTCAAAAATAGTATGATTTGATGTATTATCTAGAAGCATCAAGAGAGATGATACATAACTATACCTCTATTCAAATTTTTTCCGTTATTTTTACAACTTATTTCATAAACGTATGAATTTCGCACAGGTGTTTCAGTTGAAGGATAAATGATATTAGATTTATAACAACACAGACAGAATACTACCAAAATCAAATCGCGCATTGATTATTATTTAACTGAGTGGATGAAAGAAATAATTTTGGCAGTCTTAAAGCAAGGCTGGTCAGCTTTCTACATAATGCCTAGCCCGACTGGTGAGAGTGCGGCCTGGCATTCGGGAGGACGCAGAATCAAATCCCCGCCCAGCAATTTAGATTTTGGTTTTCTATGGTTTGCCGACATCATTCTGTGAGCAATCCTCATATTTGTCGCCAAATGTGAGCTACCAATTTTCGTGAAAATGGTCAGCCAGATGTGAGCTAACCACTCCGTTAGTGGGTGACGGAGTGTTAGTTATAAGAAAATGGCCCAATTCTCCTCTCTCAACACATGCAAGCCGCTAGCTCGGATAGTTTTAATTACGATTTTCTTGCATGTAACTGCCAAACAAATTGAGAGGTGTTATGACAACGTCTGTAAATGAAAAACCCACAGTTCTGGTAGAAACACTATTGAATTTAATTAATACCGTTCCTTGAAACAACTTTTGAAATACTTATATTACATTCAAACAAAAGTACATTTCACATGCTATGTTATCTTGTCTACAGAGAGCATGAAATCGCGCTATACAACCTTCTCCAAGCGGCGAAACACACGCATTGCCTCGCGTGCTGCCATGCTACAATGCAGGCGCCCAATCAACAATCGCTGTCCACCCAGAGTCAAAGATTTTTACTTAAATATAGCAACAATATGCTACCCCTGTTACTAAACAAACTACAATAATACATATCGAGTTACAAACATTAATGCAATAATATTCAGGATACTTACAATTAACAAATGCAACATAATTCAATATTAATAATAGTAAATCAATAATAAATTTTGATTGGGGGGTTAGTGGTAATGTTACAACTCCAGGTGAATGCCGGGCTGTTTCCTTCAAAAGGCCAAGGCCTTATTACTTTACGTTCCTTGCCCCCAATCCCTTCCCGCTTCTAATAACATTGACGTCGACGAGGCGTGAAACACCAAGAAAACGATCCATCTCATTTCGTCACATCTGTCACTATCTTGTTACACACTTTTGTTCAATATTATTTTTACAGTTCGACAATATTTGAGCAGCAATTCTTGTTTCAGTTTATTTTATACAAACGAATTTTGCGTGATGGTTGTGAATAAATCTCTTATATAAAAGCAGGAAGTCGATTCCTCTCTTCATGAAATACAAACTCTTTTTCGGTATTTATTTTTTCCAAATTCGAACTCGTGGCTTGAATATAACACAGATTGTTAGTGTTTGCGCTCAAGCTTCGTCACTAGCTAGACTTTTATTTCAGATGTTCGTAAGGTATACGAGGTAACATTCCTGAGAAAGCAAATAGAGTATTTTCTGTGCCTAGCATTTTGACTTGGATTATGGTACGACGCTATAAGTGATTCTGAAGGTAAAATTATTCCTTTATTGTTATTGATAAATGTTTGTTACGAAACTGAACAAGTTTTTTTCGTCCATACGATCAGAAATTTGCTGAATGGTGCGGTTGCTACATCATGAAGTTCTGACGGTAATATCATCAAAGTAGAAATCAATCTCTTTCGCGGAACATTTAAAACGTAAGCTATCGTTGGCAGAATTCATAAATTTCCTCCGTCTTCGTTAGCGCAAAGCCTTTATTTCGTAGCGTTTCGTGCGGAGATTGAAGGCTCTAATTTGAGCTCGCATGATAACGGAGAACAGCTCATCCCGCCTCGTTATTTATGGCGTACAGCGTTTCACCTCTTCATAAATCACTAACATGAAATTATTGAAATATTTATAGCTCGCCGGTTACCTTAGTTACAGCGTAGCCCTGCGATTTTCTCACCTTCGTGCGGCTGCGTGTAAGGGCACTGGCCAGGCTATCTTCATTATCGTCTTGTCTCTATTACGCTCGCCGCAAAGATACGTCAATCTATCTCCCTTTCCCTAATCTGTACATCACGATGCCTAGTTATCCTTCTGTTTGCCGCTTCCTGCTTTCCCTGATTCACTTCGCCTCTGCTGTTCCGTCAGATGACGTGGTGGATATTGATTAACTTATTCTGCCGATATGACAGGCTTTCCCCCTAATTTTTTTTTTAAACCTGAGATTAATACATTTAGCATCACATTTTTTGCATTAGAGTTCACACTTTCAACATATATATATACTGCATAAAACACAATATTATCACTGGTATCCCTGATCTGGCGCGACACTAGCGTCATTCCCGGAGACACTTGCTTAGCTTTGGTCAACCTAATGAATTTCGGTGGATGATGTCCTCGTAAATGTACTTCGTGGGTAACAAATTCGTATTTCTTTAAACCATTTCAGCTAACAGCAGCAAAACACTGAGACAAACAAGTTTCCGGAAAGGCTGACTTATTGAAACGCATGTCCAGTTGATCAGCTTTTCGCTTTAGTGCATGAACCGATTGATTCTTTTAATGAAACTACTTACAAATAACTTGACCATTCGGTCCATCCTTACAATTTCAGATTTACCTGTCTCTGTGAGACAGCTGTCACTAACGAGTTCGTGGGGGAGTGAATATTTGAGACGATGAAATACCGACAAAGTACTCCTTAGAAAAAGCTAGGTGTAAAACTGCCTAGAAACGATACCTATCCACGAACTTGTTCATGACTACCCGTGTCTAGAATGCAGGTGAGCAACCTCATCATTATTGTCTTAAATTTTCATCTCTGCTGAAGGCATTGTGTCATACTATGTTCAGGATTTACAGGCGAGATGGTATGAATGGTGAGGACAACTATCGTATTCAACACCAGTTTCATAGATAGAGTTTCACATTATGCAAAAAAGGTGTATACAACCACAGCTCTTGAAATGTACTTTTCACATCTCGATCGTTGCAATTAAAAGCAGATTTAAAAAAAAAACACACGTGTTTCAATTACGAGTGTGCTTATAAGAAGTGATCATCCATCCAGAACTGAAAATACAATCACATCAGCACCTAAAGAATTATGACTGTTTCTATGATACAGACTGATATGTACGAATTAGAAATTTAAAAAAAAGTTTTACAGTTTCCTGTAGGAGTAACTAGAAATTCGAGTTCGCTCCTTCGTGGAACAGACCTCATACGTGAGTAGGCCAACTATGCCGAGAGAGAAAATTTCATGTGATACAAGCACTTAGAAAATAAGCGTTAAAAAAAAACTTTCGGCGATTACGAGAAACCACAAATTTCCAAGAGTCAATAGAAAACACAAAATCTAGAAGCTAAAAACTATGAACTTTGATAATTTTCAGTAGTTTTGTAAGCATTTAGCGAACCAGATACGGAGTTTGTTAAAATTATGCATCGTTCGCACAAGGATGCTAGATCATTACGTAAATTCGTGTTGTCGTAATAACTTGGTGATGGGGTTTATTGTCGACTGCACATTCCGCCTCGCCTAACACGGTACAACCGCGTATACGGGACCTACAGTTCAACGTGCAATTTGAACCACAGAAGCGTTCTGGCGTACTTCACATTAGACAGCAAGCTATGGCAGAGGCGGGGACCGGGTTAAGGACCTATGAAAATCCCCACCGAGACAGGGATCTGAACCAGGGACCTTTTAATCTCCAGTCAGATGCATTAACCACTGAGCCACCAGACTGATACTGTTCGGGAAAAAAATTACCATAAATTTTCTACTAAGACCTGATCATATTTAAAAACGCATTTCTCAAGCAAATAATTTGCAAAACGATTTTGTTGCAAAAAATGATCATTTTTCTTGCAAAATTAAAATCTAGAATTATCTTTAAATAAAGTTAAATGAACGTGAGTTGGACTCAAGAAGAGGCAGAAACTTTTATTTGATTCAACAAAAAATTTATTTATCGAAACAACCTCCTAAACTAACCTACATTTACTGTAAAGAAATGCTTTATTATATGCGATAAAGTACACCCTTGTTAAATATTCTTATAAGACATTGCAATATAATAACAAAAGAAAACTTACACATAACGTAAGAAAAATGGAATTTACTTTTATATATCCGTATGCTACTAAGAAAATTAATTAAAATTTTGCACAAATTTTGAAGTTGGTTTAAGGGTTTCTCAGTTAGTATTGTCTGCTGGATTTGCAACAATTAATTGAATTCACTGTCTAAACCTGAGTCTCAAGAACAAAACTCCGATAAGAGTCGTCCGATCTCTATTCGTAGGCTCTTCAGGTATTCCACAAAGTATGTCGATCAACAATAAAGTAACAGTTAAGGCAACATTCTATCTGGAAGTACTGTCGTAACCCAGTCTTTTTCTGTTGTGTTCTCTTGGACTGATTCCACAAGCGGACCACGCCAAGAAAGTGTAGGAGTGTGCCAGGAATCGTTTCGAAGCATTGTCACGTATAGAGAAAGCGGCTGTTATGCAATTCGCCAGTACACGACTAGTACAATCGATTACTCAAACGTTGTTGCTTCCAACTGAGCCACTCATCATGCGTAATCTTTACTAAAAAAAGTTTCAGCACAGATAAGGGGACAAGCAAGTAATAAATATTTTAAAAAGTTTCTGCTTCCTCAGAAAGTAAATCGGGCATTGGTGTATGAGAAGTCATCTTGCCGTATCTTAAACTTTTCAATGAATAGTTGTTACCAACTAGAAAAGCTGTTTCACACGAATATGTTTAATATAACTAACCCTCGTGAAAAACTATTAACATTTCAATCCAATAACACGAAAATTTCCAAATTATTATCATCATCGTTAAATCAGTCTTGATAGGTGTTCAGTGAAATTATATTAAATCCAACTCTATTCTCTTAATTAACTAGAAGAAACTAAATACTTTAGTTGCAGTAACTAAAAGGAAATTTTTATAACTCTCTCGATTGGCAGGAAGTTCCACCTCTTCCCGATCTCAAAATCTTCACGTAAACACTACCTCCACAGCAACATGCTTCACGTTAGTATTTATCTTCCTCCGAAGCTCTTCTTTAAATCTATTATTGTCTAAAGTGAGAAGCTTTGTTCTTTATACCTCGCATATGGTCAATTATTCGTACTTTGCCTAAGCACATAATTTTCCACGCCGCTGTCTAACCTCACATTCAAAGCGTCTAACTTAGACTTCACTTTCATCAAATACTGGGATCCTCACATACAACTCCTTAATTGCCGTATCAGTCCGCTCTTTATACGCATCGTCCTACCGTCAGTTTTTAATTTAATTCTTAAAAAAAAAAAAAATACTGCTTGTAGTACGGAGCTTCGGTTTGCTATATTTAAGTTTATTCCATATTCAATTGCCAATAAATTTTTTTCATAGATTTCAGAAACATCTCCGCTTATATCTTAAGTCTTTCATGTAGGTTCACTGCTGTTTCTTCAAACCATACTATTCCGGCACTTCCTTAATTAATTTTTATATCACACTCTAGTTTCTCTTTCACTTCCGTAAATGCTTCCTCCCCGTGTGAGAAAACAATCACAGGAGCAATACTACACCAGCTTCATTACCATTTTAAACTGTTTCTCATGAAAACCTGAAATATTTTAGAACTCATTTGACGATATTTTAAGGAGCTTATCGTATATCATTAATACTAATCTCGTGTTGTAATCACCAGATGACAGGATTTCTTAGCGGCTATGCAATCCGCCACAATTGTAGCCGCCTAACCTAACCCGGTAATCCCACCGAATATAGTTTGAAGTGGGATCCGAACCACGGTAGCGTTCTGGCGTACTTCACATTACACAGCAAGCTGTACCAGAGGTGAAGGACTGATTAAAAGCCTTCGTAAACCCCTGCCGAGATCAGGAATCGAACCAGGAACCTTTCCATCTCCAGTCAGACAACGTAACCACTAGGACCTTCTATTTCAATGCTTTGTTGATTTCAGTATTCCAAGAACATATCCTTGTTGTTTTCCAATGTCAGATCTTGTACCACACGTCCTGCTCTGTCTCACGGCTTTTGCTCTGCATGTTTTGCAGGTCGTGGCGGTGTAGGAGACATGTTCACCGGTTCAAGTGCGGCCTGTACCATTGTCGGATTTAATTAATTAGTAGTTAATAGCACGGCTTTGTAATGGCTCGCCAAGTTTTGTTATATAAAACATTATATACAATTAAAGAAATTACTATCATCAAAATCCGTGATCTTAGTTTGTTGAAAAAAAAAATTAGACACGTTTACCATAAGATGCAATCTTTAAATATTTAAAACATCAATTTATTTAATTTGTTTTTAATCAGATACAAAATTTCTTATTCAAGTTTCTTCCTGTTTTCTACATTTTAATATTTTTAATATTACTAATTCTGTGATAAGAAAATCTTCTATTTAATACTAGTCTTTCTGAAATTTTTATTCTCCATAACCCAACAAATGTTAGAGCAAAAAAGTTTCTTTTTCTCCAATATCTACAGCAACTTTATTTAATGTTAAATCCTGAGCTTTATGAATTATGATTGCGAAAGCTAGTTGTAATGGAAATGTTTTTCTTTTACAAGTGATATTGCGTATTTTACAAAATTTAGTTGTAGGTGAAATCGGAACACAACCACTATTTTCATAAGTTCAATGAAAATAATTTTCAAAACGAACCATTATCACTCATGGCATTACATATATATGCTAATAAAAATAATGAAAATATTACAATTTTTTGCAAAAATAATTATGAATCTAGAAATAACGCTAAAATATTATGGCGAGCTAATTTATGTTCAAGTTCACGTCTAGACGTACAGTAGTTTTTTTCAAAACGATTAACCCTCGCTCGCCCTAATAAGATCAGTGAAAGATTCTGACTTACAAAGTCTGTGGACACATACGACCAGATCGGAAAATTTTAATGGGACATAATTGATGAATGATATTACATAGATTTTCCAGCACAGGAATAGTAATAAAAGAACGAAAATGTCAGCATCGTACGCGCTCTCATTAGGCATGAATTCATTGTGAGAAATATTTCTTCATTTTTACGGTCCGAAAAGGAAAGTTTTAATTAATATTTAATGTAATTATGTACAATCTGTATTTATTTTCATAGCAACATTTTCGTACCTTACTTCTATATTAATGAAAACTCGATTGATCAAAATAATTATTTTTGCTTTCTCAAAAGATCTTTATCTACTTAAAGCGTGCAAACCTGACAGTGAAATTATTCTTAACCATTCACACCTTATAACTAAAGGATTACCTATGTTCATTATAGTATGGAGAACGTACACATAAAAAAAAACATACACAGAATTGAATTCTGAACTGCGTATCCAACCTGCGTCCTATGTAAGTCCACAACCCGAAGGTTGGTTGGACCCTCCCGAAGGAAGCATACTTAGACACTGTGTCAGAGGTCCTCTGGGACCTACAGTTGAACGTGGAATCCGAAACACGGAGCAACCTGGCATAGCTCATATGATCAAATACAATTCTTAAAAATTCCTGTGCCTGCCGGGACTCGATCCCGGTACCGGAGTAACGAACTTTTTGAAAGCAAGCGCCTTAATCCCTTTTTTTCCCTCCCCTTCAGCCCTACCTTTCGCTCACCAATAAATAGGCTCTTGGCCAGGCTCTATACTTTTGTTTATTAATTCATTGGGTGTTCTGCTTCCCTTTTTCATAATGTGTTTATCATTCGTGTTTTCTAGTTTTGATGTTTTCTTAGTTTATTCGTTTACAACAATTAAAAAATTTGCAAAGGAGCTCTTCTTTTGAGCTGGTGTAAGTTTGTTGTATTATTCTGTTAGGTAAAACCAGTATTTTAGTTTTGTTTTGCTCTTATTTGAGAATGTGTAGTAGACGGCGTGACCTAGTAGCGACATTGTGGCATTATGTTTTGTATCGGGATACGCTCTCCTCTGTGGCTTATTGATTCTTCGGTTCTGATCTGATTTTTTGCGGTCCTGTTTATCATCGCGACTTTTTCCTTAGTCCATTACCATATTTCTTTCATTTCTTTACACTCAAATCTGTGGACTAGGGTATCGATTTGTTGGCATTAACTGCACTGGTTTGTATTGCTGAGATGTATTAAATATAGTTTCTCTTTAGTGCTTACCATATCATTGACCACTTTACCACGTGGATTTAACCGCAAGGTTTAACGTTTTATTGTTGACATTTTTCCAAATTTGATGCCAGCTGCAATGTTTATATTTATCTTCTTGTCTGTTCTTTTGGTTTTGGCAATTCATTTCTTCTAGAAGGTGCCTTGTTTTGATATTGGGGCTTTTTATCTGTGATAGGTAGCTGATTTCTAGGTGGTATTGCTTTATATGACTCAATTTGTAGTGGGATCCTCCTACATTCAACGGTGGTGTTTTGTTATTGTTTGTAATTCATTTGCCAGTACGGTGGTTACACTTTGTGGTAGGTTGTTTAAGATCTTCAGCATTGTTGTAATAAATAATGTTCTGCACTTCAGTTCTATGTCAATTAGTCCTAAACCTCCTTTCGTTTTAGGAAGAGTCGCTGTTGCATATTTTATCTTAAAGATATTTTCGCTTAGTATGAAGTTACAAAGGCACGAAATTATTCTCTTTTCGTTTGAAGCTGGAATTGGGAATATGCTGCCTAACTCGTATAATAGTTTTCAAACTATGTATTCATTGACCAGATCCACTTTCTGGTACATATTTAGGTTCCTGGTGTAATATTCTCTTACTGCTCCTTTTATCACATTTAGCTTTGTCCTCCAGTTTCTGGCTATCATTTTTAGTGGGCACGTGTGTAGTTCTACTCCTAAGACTTGCATTGTTTCTCTTTCTTGTATCCAATGTGGTTGTTGGTATGGAATGCCGGTACCTAGTTTCAGCATCTTGCACTTAATTAAGTTTATTTTTTCTCCAGTTGCACGACAATATTTTAAGATGATTTCCCTCATGATTTTTATTTCTTTGGCATTCCTGGTCACTACAAATACGTCATCGGCGTAAGCTCTGATTTTTCTGTTTGCATATTTTATTCCAGATATTGTGGCGTTTATGTACCGCAATAGAGGTTCCAGAGCAATGGAGAAAAGCTCCATTGATATGGGGTCACCCTGTCTTACAGACCTTTTTATTTGCAATGCTTTTGTTCTGAAGCCATTGACAAGATCTTTTGATTCTGCTTCATGAAGCAGTTTCTGTATAATTTTGATAAAATAATTACAGAATCGCATTCTCTCCAATGTCTTTCGTATGTGCTTGTGACTAACCCTGTCGAAGGCTTTATTATTGAAGTCGATAGCATTTATCCCTGTTACTGCTGCGGCCGCGATGATGTCTCTATACTAGCTTAACGTCCCCATGATTGTTCTACCAGGTACTGTACAAACTTTATTCATCAGAAGCTGACGTTTTGTCAGTATTCTAGTGAACAACTTATAGTCTGAATTTTGTAATGATATAGGTCTCATTCCATCAAGAGTTTTGTTGTTGCGGTTTTTTGGCATCAGAAGTAGGCATTATTTCTTCTTTGAAGCTTCTGGGAACATGAGGTATTGTAAGCACACCATTAAGTATTTCCGTCAATTTTTGTTGGATGGCTGGCCAGAAGTGTAGGTATACTTTTACTGGAATGCCGTCAGGGCCAGGTGATTTGATCATTGGGCTTGTTTTTATAATTTCTTTTAGTTCTTCTTCTGTTATACTACTTTCCAGTTGTATGTTGTCATTTGCGTCGATTCTGTTGCACACCACACTGAGTAAGTCATTGGAATTTTCCTCGTCAATACTTTCCTCATGGTATAGTTCCTGAAAATGCTTATGAACTTCGTTTATAATTTCTTTTTGGTTTGTTAAAACAGTGTATTCACCGATTCTCAAGTTTTTAAGAGTTTTAATCCTTGCTCTTTTCTTTTCCCGCATAAAGTGGTATATTGAAGTCTTTTCCTCCGGTACAGCATATTTGGTTTTGGATCTAATCACCATTTGCTTCAGTTTTATTGCTGCTAGTTTCGCTTTTTATTATTTGTATTATGTCTTGAATTAATCTGTCAGTATTCCGGTAAGCATCTCTTAGACAGGCATTGTAAAATTCCACTGTTTCCTTATGTTCTTGCTTCTTTACTTTTCCGTATTTTATCAGCATACGGCGCAATTTTAGTTTCGCGCATTGTAACCACCAATCTAATTTATTATTGTATCTCTGATATTGCCTCATAGATATTGGTCATGTTTCTTGGAACATTTAATTAAGTTCACGATCTTTTAGAAAAATATTATTAAATTTCCAGTTGCCTCTTCCTCAATGAATTTCTTGTCTGCTCATATTTATGTAGGTTATGTAGGCGCTGTGGTCTGAAAAGCTTACCGGCCATACCTCTGTACTAGTAACATCGGAATTAATATCTTCACTTACGTATATCCTGTCAATTCTGCTTGCTGCTTCCTTGGTAACATATGCATTGGATTTGTCAGTTCCATGTTTTGTTTCCCAAGATTCTTTTAATCTGAGTCCTTGGACTATTAACTTTAGATCGTTACAGGCGTTAAAATTTGGGAATTGATCTTTAGGGTGTTGCACGCAGTTAAAGTCGCCTCCTATTATCAAACTGTTGGTATTTGTTGGTAGGAAGTTCGATATTTCGTTTCTTTTGTGTGCGTTCCGGAGGGAGCGTAAATATTACATATTTTAACTGTTTTAATAGTGACGGATATTCCTCTGCATTTTCTATAGCGATAAGATTATTGTAATCAATCCCCTCTTTTATTAAGATCGCAGTTCCGGCTTTGTTGCCTTGATTATATACATATTCATATCCCGTTAGGTCAAGGAGATTGGTATTACAAACTTCCTGAAGGAGGGCTATATCTACATTAGCGGCATGTATGAAGTCTTTTAGATATTCTTTTTTTGTTTTGCTTTTTATTCTGTTCAGGTTTATCGTTGCTATACAATTTGTTTGCATCTCTATCAGTACTTGCTGCGTTTCCTTTTTATCGTGCTGTCAATTTCTTGATACAGTTTTCTTATTAGGTTCTTTTTGTCATTATTGCTGTATCTTCGTTTCAGTTCTTTGCGGATGCTCTGAGATTTCAGACTATTTGAGTACGCTATGTTGACTCCCGTTGTGGTTGGTCGTCTGCCCAGCTTAGATAGGTGTTTGCTTTTTCTCTATCTCCTTCTAATAGCATATTGGTATCAGAGTGTAGTTCTTCTATTGACATTGGTTGGATTTTTTCGTATGCTTGTGTTCTTATTTTCTTCCCTTTTGTTCTGGTGTTTTAATTACTTTCCACTTCTTTTGACTTTATCCTTTTTTGTATAGTGTATGTCTCGGGTCTCCTCTTTGCGCGTATCTTTCTTCCAGCCTTATCGAGTTCCAGTCATGTCCACTCCATTTCATCAGCCGTCGACAGGGGGTCATTCGTCTTTGTGAGATCACTTCTTTCGTTTTCTGATTTCATTGCTTCCTCGATTTCATTTGGGTATTTAAGTATTTTTTCTAAGTTTTTCCGTGTTGTTGTTTCTGTTGTTATTGGATTTCCCTGTTCTTTACAGTTTGTGTTCTTCGTCTCCTTCGTTTGGAGTTTATCTTCTTCTGTTTGGCTTGTTTCAAAGATTTCCCATGCTATGTGTTTTTCCTGTGGTGTTATTTCTGTCGCTTTCGCTTTACTGTCAGCTTCCTTCAGTGGAGGGAATTGGTGTGCGTTTACGGGTGGATGGTTTCCGTTGTTTTCCTGGACAGCTGTCCGGTTTTTTTTTATTATTATTATTTGTTTTTTTAATGGCATTCGGCTACTGGGCCATACAGCCAGCTCTATGTGATTTGCTGCTATCAAGTATTGACACAAGGACACTACAACACGGACAAGACATTAACAGACACAACACTAAACACCCATGCCCTCGGCCGGACTCGAACCGGCGACCTTCGGTACGCGGAGCTAGCACTCTAGACCCTACGCTACCGAGGCCGGCAGCTGTCCGGTTCACGTATGTGATTGGCAGCGTTGTTGACTGTATTTCTGTTGTTTCCCCTATACTGTCAACTTCCTGCAAGTGGAGGAAATTGCTGTGCGTATTCTGGTCGATGGCTTACGTTGTTGTTTTCCTGTACAGCTGTCCGCCTCACATACGTTAAAGTCAACGTTGCTGTTTGTATTCTTGGACAGTTTGCTCTGAAGTGATCCACGGAATTGCATACAGTGCAAGTTCTTGGCTGGCCATCATACACTACCAAAGCACGGAAACCACACACATTGATATAAGAGGGGATATGCCTAGATACTTCCATTTTTGCTATTCTCACTCCGTCTGACTTTTTGTACATGATGTTATCACTCCACTTATCTTCCATTATCTCTATTACTGTCCCGAATGGTTTAACTACGTTTAGTATTGATTCAATGGTTACTTCAAAGGGGAGGTTCAGTATTCTCACGTGTCTAATTCCCATTCCTGCACTGGATACTTTAACACTGCTTACGTTGCCGTCTGAGTGATTGAATTACAAATTTCAGGAGTTTAACTCAATTATTTTCTCATAAAATTTTTCGTTTGTCATTTTCACGAAAACATAATTCTGAAAGGAATCTAACTGAATACCTGCAATTTCTTCGTCATTCAGTTTGACCGTGTCGTATAGCCACTCGTGAATCTCAAAAGCTGTTGGTTTAACATATTCTCGGTCAAACGCAAATTTCACTGTATCCTTTCTTGTTAATGTTGCATGTGCCATTGCTTACGTCTTCTGTTTCTTTGGCCGATGACCTGCCTGATGTCTGTAATTCTTCAACTTCTTACAATATCACTTTACTCTCTTGAATATTGCTTGAAACACTTTAACACTGTATACTCGGAGCTTCACGGCAGTTGTCCGTTTATACAGTCCGTACTCGCCGGCTGCTAGCACCGATCACGCCACTGAGCTACCAGACTACTCTTGGATAATTATAGAACGTATGTAATATGAACCATAGACACAAAGGAAAATGCACCAGATGACCGAAATTTCATCACACCAATTCAACTACTTACAAAAATTTAACATTAGTTCTGTTCAGAAATTTCCTAAAGTTTTCAGTTGCGTTCACCTTCCAAGATTTGTACACTAGATATGTTACGTGTAACCTTATTGTAATGCATTTTTACTGTTAGATAAACGAAATTCCCTACCGAATGATCTATACGATTTCTTGTAGGAAAAATACAGATACGGTGCAGTTAATTGAACTAACTGTTGACGCGTATTATTTTTCTGTTTTCAGTGGACAAATTAAAGTTTTGCTTTAAAGTTTCCGGATGGCGACTTCTTGAAGTGTGGTTAGGACAGTAAATATACATGTGCCTTGCTGCTCCTACAGTACAAATTTTGTTCGTCAATTCCTCAAAAAGTTATGAGCAGCAGTGGCACATAAAGAAGGAAGCCACTGTGCTTGCATTACAAAAAGTCAGTAGACTTGACTTAAAACTGAATAGTTACCAATATATTGCACGCATATAACACAGAAACTGCTCCTCTTAAAGAAAATCACCAAATAAAAATAATTAGCTGTTGTCACTTACCTCGATCCGAATCGTTTCGTAAAATTCGAATATCTTGATCACAACTTGTCATTCCAATACATCAAAAAGCTGTGACAATCAATTCTATAGCAATAACACAGAATAACTCCCCTTCTTCCACACTGAAGCACGCAGTTGACTGGCTGAGGTTGATTGTAGAATATATTTAAATAGTGGGACTCAAGCAAGGACTGGGTGCAACTAACGGAAGGAATTTGACCAGGCCCTTTTAAAGGAAACATCCCGGCAGTTGCCTGGAGTGAATTTGACGAAACCATGGAAAACCCAAATCTGGATGCCAGGACGGGGATTCGAACGCGCGTCCTCCAGAATGCGTGGCCAGAGCATTAACCGACTAGGAATTCGTGCTGAGAGGGGAACAATACAGAAAATTAAGGAATATTTTTTATGAAGATATGGTGATGAAAACAGCTTTCGTTCATTCACTTCACTGACAGAAACTGGTCGATATAAGAGGCTCAGTGATCTTGGAGACGTAGCCATTACCTTTGAAATGCAGACAGTGTTGTTGAAGCGGATTCCAGCTGATTCCATTGCATAGTAAAACCTCTCGGTTTATTAAACATTTTATGGTTCTTGTGTTTGGCTTTATTAAATTACCGACCTGCATGCAGTTTTGGTTTGTTTCAGTTATGTGGAAACATATTTCTCCCGTTAAACAGGTCTCAAAATCTCCATTTAGAGTGTGCTTTAATTTTGATTGTCATTAAGATTTGCATAGTTCATCATTAATATTATAATGTTATTTAAATAACCGGTAAAGGGGGCAGCGGGATTTCTTTGTATAATTACAAAACCGCTGCATCTACATTTACATAAGTCACAGATTTTTTTATTTTTTTTTTACAAAGAATATATCAGCCATAGATCATCGTCAATACAAAAAATAAATTAATATCTTTCTTTCTGGAACATAAGTTCATTTTCTCTCAATAGTTCAGTTTGCGGCAACGTTATTTTCCATTACAGTTTGAAGCGTACCGAGTAGGTTCCTACTTTTTATTCTTTAATTTTGATTAAACTTTATATAGTCTGTCAGTAAAATTATATAGTTATTTAAGTAACTGATTAAGGGAAGGAGCGGGATTTTTTTGTTTAATTACAAAACCGATGCATCTACATTTACGCCAGTCACATATTTATTCACAAAGAACATTCAACAACCATAGAT